>OMNZ01025455.1:19862-70856 GCA_900303255.1 Lesueurigobius sanzi | reverse complement strand
GCGATGCCCGCATTCTTCCTCGTCAAGTGTTCATTCATGAAAACATCCGAACCTTTTAGCTTGCGTCCTTGTCTCAAAAGTGCCACTTTGTTTTTTCGATTTATGAACCTCATAATGACCGCTGGTGGTCTCTCGTTCCTCCTGATTTGAAACTTTGCAACAAATATCCAACAAAGAATCCTTTTCTTGCATTAACGGATCAAAGTGTTTTATTTTACCCGCTGGAAAGGAAACACGGATACATTCCTGGTCAGTCTATCTTTGTGCGTAACTAAAACAGCAGGATATGAAAAAAAAAAAAAATACACAAAATTGACTTTGTGTTGCACCTTTGCTCCAGTTAGCCCCGAGCTGTCAGTCCGGTGTGCCACATGACTGATGAAGCACAACACTTACTGCGAGACTTGTGCTCGATCATCGTTTTTTTTTTATCCTGTCTCAGAGTTTGGGGATTTCTGATGTGATGACCGTTCAGTATTTTGTGGCCTGCTCTTGCAATAGCCCATAAAAGCCACACCACAGTGAGAATGCCCGATCCCAGCCGCGTCCAAAAGCTTACAACGCCTACTGTAGTTTATATTTTGGTTGAATTCAGGGGAGACACTGCAGGCAACACATGAGCTTTCACCTGGAAACAAAAACAATTGGCTAATCTTGACGTAAAGGAGTTTAATTATAGCACGGATTCAACGTTTCTCCATAGAATTATATGGAAACTTCAAAGGCCATTTTCACAAAATGCTTTTTTCTAACATTTTTGCAACCAAGCTTCTGCTCATTGTGCCTTCTTGTCTTGAATAACATATCTAATCCAAGTGTCTGACTAGAATTTTATACATTTTGTTGCCACCAAATATAACTGCCTACAGACACCAAATTTTACTTAAGACAACTTATTAGTACAATATTTTGACAGTTTGCTTATGAACCCCCATAAAAGAGGCGTAATTAGATTTTTTTTCTCACTAATAACTATCTTATTCAAAAATTAGGTAATCCAACTCCCCTTTGAGTATCTTTGTGAGTAATATGTATGTAAACAATACAAAAACATACAGTAAAACATACAGTTAACCTCTTAAACCCCAACAGGTGCCCAATTTTGGTCCTACAGGGTTTAAGAGGTTAAACCTGGCTAATCCATTTCTAGTATTTGGTAAAAAAAAATAAGCAATTTTTACTCTCAAACGTTAAGAAAACCTTGAATTAAAAAATACATTTCTTTTCATATTTATGTAATTGACAACAAAAGATTCAAATTAATAATTTTCCCCCTGTCGCGGTGTCTCGTCTTAATAAATGGCTGTCCTTAGTATGACAATACATAATTAAAATGATGGCTACACGTCTGTGCTCCTGAATTAATTGGTTCATTCATCCGTAGTTGACATCTCCTGTCATTCCCTCCAGACATATGAAAATCTACAACGAGGCGGCGGCCATCGTAAACATCTCGATCAACACGCCCGACGCCACCTTTGACCCCGACGCCAGCTGGGTCAAATTTCACCTGGGGATAAACAGCTACGCCCTGTACTCTCGGGAGGACCCCTCCATCCGGCAGCTCCTCAAAGACATGAGATCTATGAAGTTCATCAACTCGGGTGAGGTGGTGATGCACGAGAGAAGCAGCACGGTCATATGAAGGCCAGTAGTGTGGCTTGCTTTCAGGTCCAATCAGGAGGGGAGGAGGGAGCTAGATTGTTTACTTAAAAAAATTCTCTCCTCATTTTGCAATCTTGCGGACTTCAACTTTAGCAACTTATGTCTGTATTTTGGACTGAGGGCTTGTAATTGCTTGAAATTGTAAAATAGGGCTGAATAATGATTTGTGATTTGCTATTGCCAATCGCAAACACTGCATGTATTTAAGCAGTATGATGTCCTCTCCAACAATAAGAAATCAAGCTTCAGCTACTTAACTCCACAAACAAGTTCTGAAATACTGCACTTTTATTGAACCTATTATTACTTTGGCAGTTCGTATTCCAGTGTTCTCTCAAAGGTGAATGTTCCTGGATGTGTTTAAAGGAGGTACACTGTGTAACATTTTGGATTATTAGGAGTCTGTTTTGTATTGCCAACAGTACAAAACAGGCTCCTAATGACCAGCTAGAAACACAGAAAATGCTATTTTTTGCAGCGGCTGATCAAAAAAATGGATTTGGATGAGAACCTAACCTATTTAAATCCCATATTTGGCTGCCTTTAGTCAACATCTCCATGGAGACGAACGCTAAAAATAACCTTTAATATATACCTTTCAAATTTCCATATCGAACTGAGTCAAATTCAATTTGCTTCCAAATTTGGGCAGCTTTACTGGTTGGACGTATTAAGACGCCAATATACCGTGTGTAGTTTAACAGTGAGGTGCTAACATTTTGGTAGAACTGTACAAAATCCAGGTAAATAAATATGAATTTGCATCCATGAATTAGCTATCTGAAATCATTGTTATATTTTATGGCTGTCGGTCGTGATAAGGGTTGAGGTTCCTCTTTATAGTGTTCCTACTTAGTATTTAATTTAGAGTTATTTCAAGTTAGTCTTTATTTAATACTACTCAGTAAGTCTATTTTGGCCTGTTTTAGCCCTAGTTAAGGTCTGATTCAGCCTAAGCTTTGCTCTGGTTTAGATCTGGCCTATTAGTAAAGCCCAAAAAGTTGAGTTGACAAGTTTGAGAACACAATTTGAGGGGTATCTAGTTTCTTAAAGGTGCTATTTATTGTGCGGACTGTGTTATTTATTATTTATTTCTTCCATAGATTACACTCAGGACGAGAAAGCTTTGAAAGGAGCCTGCGACTGTACTCAAGGTAAGCCACGATCCAAAACGCGCAGCCTCCTAATTGCCTTTTTGGTTGTGTCTAATTCGCACGATGCCTGCTGTAACTGGATAACAATAAGTCGCCCCGTGAGTATCTCTGACTGGCGCTTTGTTCCTGGATGCGCCGTTCGAACCATCACAGGCGAACACACTGCAGCCTTTGTGATAATAGGGATTTTTTTTTTGTTTGGCTTCTAGATCTGTGAGACATGCACTTTGAGGGGAAAAACAAAACAAAAACGCTAATGTGCAGAAAGGCAACGCTTAATTTAATGTTTGATGTGTACATGCTCAGAGAGAGAGAGCTTTTCTGTTCTCCAGCCCACACAAGTCACCACCCACCACCCCCACCACTGAAGCTGCTAATGCTCAGATGCATAATTGACTACGTACCAATCAGGCATAACATTAAAACTAACTACCTGTTAAATAGGGCTGTGAAAGTTAACTCACCATTAACTAAAAGATAATTAGCTCATGAATCACGGTCACCTGAAAGACAAGCAGTTGGTTCCTCACATAGATTTATGAAATAGTTATTAGTTTGTTAATGAAATGAGAAAATGTGTTAAATTAGAGTGTTTTTAGGCTAATGGACATGATAACAATATAATAAACTTATTTAGCTTGAGTTTACAAGTTCCTCAAAGCGCTGCACTGTGGTCATTATTCATTTACTCCATACTCGGTGGCGGTGAGCTACACAGCTGCCCTGGGGTAGACCAGGGGTTCCCAAACCATTTTGGCCGCGACCCCCAAAATTAACATGTGAACGACTCGGGACCCCCCCTCTAAAAAATGACTGCCTCTTGTCATAATTTCAAGCTGAAAAACATTTTAAAATATATGTAGTTTTGCCTATTTATTTGTTTTGTTTGTTTGTTATTTGATCCTAATTCACAAATACAGTATGCTGTCCTAAACTAAACATTATATTAAAAAACAGTGTTGATGATGTTGGTTGATAGTATTTCTTAGATCACATTTGGTAGATAACTGTAAGTATTGGTCTAATTCATTCCCAAACTTGAGAGTGTCGCGGCCCCCCCATACATCCAAAAATCTCTTGGGGACCCCCCGAAGATAAGAATTCATGCCATCTAAAAGCAAATGTCATGGTTTTCCAATGGTTTTAATTTTACATATGTGACAATATGGTAAATGTGATAACATATAAACAAATTCATATAAAGTTCATCATAAACTCAACTTATTTTGATTGATTGATTCGTGGACAACCTTTGGAGGTCCCCTTGCAGTGCCTCTGAGGACCCCTAGGGAGCCCCGACCCCACTTTGGGAACCAATGGTCTAGTTTATTGTGCACATCCTTCAATGCCGCTGGGGAAAGCTGTCAGGAGCATCGCCCAGGAATTAGGGATGCAACCATTCTCAATATTATGTTGAATCGTTCAATATGCCCTCTTCAATTCAATATGCAAACGTGTTCAACATATGAATGGATGAAAGATCGTAGATGTGCCGCTAATAGTATTTTCAGATGTTTCCTTTGTGCATTCTCACTGACACACAGCAACCCCTGATCATAATGCCGCTACGCAAGCACACCTGTACTTCTTGTTATTTGTTACTTTTTCTGATCACTCTTGAGTTGTAGTTTTTAATACTATGCAAGCTAAGTGCAGCAAAATATGTCTCTTATCCAACTCTTTCAAATCCTTATTTTAAAACAAGATCTCCTCCTCCTGTTCATAAATCCTTGCATTTTTTCTTGCTATTTAGGCATGAACTTGTCAAAAAAGTTCATTTTCTGCCCCCCCGAATCCTAAAATACCAGCGTACATTCTTTCTGTGCACATGTGTAGTCGGTGTTTTGGTTCGGTCTGCCTCGCGCTGGCTGACCACACAAACACCAGCCGTTGCCAAGACAGAAAGCATCAAAACAATCTCCCTCGCTCCATTTTAAATTTAACCTCGACAGACTCGTTATTCTGGTAACAGCGGAGGAGAGCGACACCCACGGAGGCAGTTTGACCCTCTTTTATTTCATTTTGGAAGTGAAAAGTAAAGATTGTGAAGTCTATATGTCTAACTATGAAAAGCTTGGAGTTTATAGACGCAAAGGGGGTCTGTATGTGTGAAGCCCACTGCTGTGACAAGTCCAATTATGTTTAAGCACATCAAAAACACTGCGGGGGGGCATTGCTGCAACACAGACTGATCCTGTACATGCTTCTATCTGTTACTTTGTTCAGTGGTGAAGCCCAGTGGACATCACCTGAAGCTGGCTTTGAAGATGAGCAACTTTGCCAAAGTCATGTTCAAACCAATGAGGTGAGAATTGACCAAGAGAAGATGCGTAGGCTGTAGTTACATCATCCTATTGCAGGGTAGAGGTGTCATTAAACACTCCCTTCGGGTAATGAGCCATGACAGAACAAAGTGGATATTTCAAAACAATGTCAAAAACCATGTACATCTTAAACTATTAGATTCTATCCTGAGAGTTTTTACCTCAAAAAGGACAAGCTGAAATTATCTGTCAAGTCTCGTCTTCTGCTTCTTGTCCGCACATGGAAATTGCATCTAACGTTTCATTTCAACTTTCATTTGTTTACTCATCTCCCCTCATGTAAAAGTAACAATAACAGTATGTGTAGGTTCTCAGTCGTACAGGAGTTGTCCATCATGAGTGTCAACAGCCTTAAAACTAAGCCCAGGGTGAGACAATAGAGGTAACGAGCACGAATTATGTGCAAATAGGTTAACATGTTTTGGCCAACCTTTAGTACCAAGAGAGGTGGGATTTAGAGGAAACCCATAATCCACCATAGCTAATCAGACAATAGGCGCCACAGTCCAAGATGACACAAAGAGATGCTATGACACAAAACAAAAGGGTGATGAGGTAAACTTATCTAATTTACTTATCTTATTGACGTGGACATCTCATGGTCAAGCTCTGAGCACAAGATGTCCCCTAGGCGATATGAAGGCAGTGTGACCCGCAAAGGGCCTAAACATACTGTATATTGTTTGTGAACAGGCTAATAGTGTTGTATAAGTTACCAGTTAACAGCCGAGCTGACTGATAACGGGCATCTGACACTCATGCTCCAGCTGCACGTAGTCACATGTGGCCCCTTTACTTAGACACGCTTACATATAACAGTGTGAAGTCTACTCATTTGCTGAGGAAGATCTTTGGGTAAAGATCAAAACATCCTACACTTCAACTACAGAGTACAGATGAGGACTGAAGAATCTTTATACAATAACAGTATTTTGTCACTGGTATTTACAGTACAAAGTAGTTCACACAGTTTTTCAGATTGTGTCCTTTTCTTTTCTTGCTCTATAACATTTTTTGTTCTTTGTGTCATTGTGTTGCCAGGCAGCAGAGACATGAAGAGACGCCTGAAGACTTCTTCTACTTTGTCGATTTTCAGAGACACAACGCAGAGATCGCTGCCTTTCACCTGGACAGGTGCAGTCGTATAAAACCTCATTATTTTAATGCTTTTCCTGTTTGTTTGTGTCATACACTGACTATTTTAGTGCCTGGGATTTTATGTTGCATAGCTGCTCGGGGCTAAATGTGGTAATGGCGGCACATGTGTTACTTTACTAGCCTTTAGAAAGCTAGTACTATTGAATGTATGGAGCACTTAATACATTTAAGGGCAGGACACATGCAGTATTCTATCATCATTCATTCAAGACTTTATTAACCCTCTGAGCCCCATTCGCGTTGCTGACAATTCCACAGATAAAGTGCGAATATCTTTGATATTGACTAGCAAGGACTAGGAAGATTGGAGGCTGGATGGACACATGAGTGGGGGGTAAGACCATCTCGTAGTGCACCCAGCTCTTCAGGACCCCCCTCCTGGTCAGAAGGATAAGCACTGGAAGACAAGAACAGTTAGAGGGAGGGGTCGAGAGTTTTGATATGAACAGTGTGGAAGATGTTGGGGTAGGTGCTTATAAGCTCTTTTGCTTCAGCCTACTCCTTTCGAGCATAATGTTTACTGCTCAAATAAATAAATAAACTAAACTAAATAAACTAAACAAAGGTGCTTGGCTGGTTTAAATAAAGCGTTTGGGTAATTGGAGGTGTAGACGAGCCGGGAGTGGTTGGAGAAGGCATGGACCTGCTCTCGAACTTAGTCAATAGATATGAACTCCATTTATGAAAGTCCAGTTTGTCCTGAGAAACAAGAAAGTACAACACTTGAGGGTACACTGAAAGGAGATGTTTTAATAGCAATAAAGAGAAAAAAAACTCAAAGCGAGAGAAATTACCTAAAAATACCCTTGGGCATGAGAGGGTTAAGGACACAAAACATTTAAATTAAAACATAGTAATAATGCAGATAATAAATGGCGCTCAAATACTTTGCAAAAGCCATTTCAATTCAGACTTTACCCCATATTAATCACTAAGAGAAAAGAAAAGAAGTCACATTGCCCCATATCGGCCCTGCCCAGGATTTCCCAAACGGCTGATCAGTATAACCCACAGTCTACGGACGCACGCGGCTGTAGGTAATTGCACGGGGCCTGAGCCGGTGTGATTCACTGAGGAGTAAAGTCATGTGGTTGAGACGGTGTCATTAAGACGCCACATACACACAATAAGTCACGGCTCCTCCACCGCAGCAGACCCAAAACAACACGGTGCCACGTCAGCAATCGTTTCCCCAATCACTATCATCTCACGCCACTAAGTGCAGTTATGGAGTGCAGCTACTTACAGACCTAATTCCCCAATAACGGCAAATTTCAGCTTACATTTAATTAGGTGCGTCGTATCTCGGATGGGGCCAGGTTTGTGCCTGCTAGAGGCAATTTCATATTATCGCTAGACTGTGGAACGTCTACTGTAGCAACGTTTGGGTTTTACGTAGTGATTATTGCGTGACTGCTGTTTTTTAAGAGGCAGCTTTTCCAACGTGGCCCCGGGGGAGGGATAAACATTTTGCACTGAAGGCCTTTATAAACAGTGAATACCTCGGAAGCTCATTGACAAAAATGAATGAAAAAATCAGATATGAACTATATTGTTGTTGAATAAAGTCAGAATAAAGTTTAATGTTGTCTTATAGTCAAAAAAAGAGAGGTTTAACACACTATTATTCAATTCAATTTATGTTATAACGGCCAGTATCACAAAAAAAAACTTTGTCCCATATGTTTTTAGAATCCTGGACTTCCGGAGGGTGCCCCCGGTGGTGGGCAGGCTGGTCAACGTCACGGGAGAGATCCTCCAAGTGACCCAAAACGACGACCTGCGAGCTGTGTTCTTCACCTCACCCGGTAAACCTCCTCAGCATGTGCAACTTCAGTTCAGGAAAGTGCTGCAGGACAGGGGTTAGCGACCGGTATGGGATATGGCTGCGACCCAAAGCTTTTCCGTGTATCTGTTACGGAGAGGATTTTTTTTTTCAGGTTTGGGCCAAATTTCTCTCTAAACTTTCATCTGGAAACAAAATAAATGATCTAATCTTTACAATATGGAGCGTGTTATGGAGCACCACAGTCCTGCCTATGGCTGGCTGCCGGAAGTAAAAATCCAAAATCTCCATAGACTTTTCGAAAGATTTGGTATAAAAAAATACCAAATACTTGAAAACACGACAAAATGCTTTTATAACTCTTTGGTTTATAAAGTTTTGGATAAAACTTTGATTTATTGTGTGTTTTATGCCCATACGTCACAACGTAGCTGACTAACTGCTATTGTTGTTTTAAACATTTGCTTTTTTTTGAAAAGTCTATGCAATTTTTGAAAGGGATTTTTACTTCCAGCACCAGGGCGGGGCTTGTACTACCATTGCACTAATTCAACATTTCTCTGTAGAACTACTGTATAGACCTTTCTCGGTCATGTGACTTGGAATGGAATGCCAGCCAGTTGGTTGGCATTCCGCTGATTTGCTCCATCTGCTCCATGTTATTAGCTGTTCTTTACAATGGTGTTACTGGTCTTGACACTCTCCAAGACGGTTGAGAGAGAAAGGTCTATAGACCTTTCTCAGCTGACATCATCAGCAGCGGAACTTATGTTGCAACAATGGGTTGCTGCAAGCATTTCAAATCAAAACATGCTATATCTCTATGCTCTGACCAATCAGAGTCTTGTGGGCAGCAAAAGTCACATGACGGGTCCTGAGCTCCGACAAACGAGCATTTGTTCAGATATCGTTGTCTGACCTGACCACTCAAGTGCTGAACCGTCTTGGAGAGCGTCAAGACCAGTAACACCATTGTAAAGAACAGCTGATAACATGCAGCAGATGGAGCAAATAAGCGGAATGCCAACCAACAGGCCGGCATTCCATTCCAAGTCACATGACCGAGAAAGGTCTATATGGGAAATTGTAGCTTCAATGACCATATTCTCAAAATGTATTTTTCTCAGATTGTCGCGATTTGAAGGTTTGTTCAGAGGGATTTTTCAACATTTGGAAAATCAATAGTCTGATTTATTGAGTTTTGAATCTGAGATTTATTCAATAATAACTAGTTTAGTTCTGGTATGCTCTTTGTAACTAATATATCAACAAAATAAACATATACATTTAAATCTGGCTTTGAATGGATAATCTTTATTGTCATTGCAACAAGTACAATGAAATGTTGTAGTCCAGTTGGTGTCTTCCAAAAAATTGTCAATAAATGTTAAAAGGCAATTAATTCTTTAAAATGACACATGACACACTCATCAGTTACATTACATTTGACAGCATTCAGTGGCAACTGCACTTGGATAAAAACTGTTCTTAAATCTATTTGTCCTGTCTTCATGGACCTGTACCTACTCCTTGAAGGTAGTAATTGAAAGAGGGAGTGTCCTGGATGTGAGGTGTCCCTGATGATGGTTTGGGCCTTCTTGAGGCAACGTGGGCTGTATAGCTCTGTCAGAGAGAGGAGAGGGCAGCCAGTGACCTTCTGAGCAGTGTTAATGATCTTCTGAAGCACTTTCCTCTGAGCCCCCGTGCAGCTGTTATACCACACACACATGCAGTATGTGAGGACACCTATAGAAGGACACCAGCAGTCTCTGGCAGATGTTATTTTTCCTTAGGATCCTCAGGAAATACAGTCTCTGTTGGGCCTTTTTCAGTTTATCCATTACATTCATACTTTATCCATTATTTAGATTATTTAGATTTTGTTGCCGAAAATATAGGGGATTTTGGCCATTTTTACACATAACATGCCTTATTTTAATATGAAAACGTCATATTCATCTCAATAATGTACAGAAAAGTTTCAAATTGATATCACTCAATTTACATTTTTTCCCTCTTCACCTGCATTCACCTTAAAATGTGTTTGTTGATTGAATAAACCTACGAACTTGAAATCACTGTCAAAAGAAACCTGCAGCAGCAACCCAGTCAATTTAACAGCCACTTTTTCAGAAGATAAAACTGAAAGAAACATTCCCGAGCTGGAGATGTAAGTTTGTTTTATTAAAGTATACTGTTTCTCTGATCTAAGTGCCTTGGCAGCCACCGTTTACCAGAGAAAAGATGGTGCTTCAGCTGCAGCTGTGCAAGGTCAGCCACGAGATAGAAATAGAAGTAGATAAAACTGAAAAAGCGAATCATTTGAACCAGCAGAAGAACCTATCCATTAATGAATCGGTAATGAGTGGTGGCTGTTCGCTAATGCGTTCAGACAGACAGTGTGCAAAGTGCATTGTAAACAAAACATACAAGCACAGAAAAGGACAAAGAGAGAGATTGTATTGTCGGTTTGTCAATATAATATTCAGTCAATGACAATTTGCAAAGCTAGTTGAATTCAATGCTCTTGTTTCACGAAGTAACCCTACCAACAAACAATGTTATATGAAAAGTATCAGGGCACTTTGCTTTGGCACAGTTTAGTCTAAAATGAATTATGGAGATATGGTAAAAAGCAGAGAACTTCTTAGACCATGATCCTTAGCTTCAGTTTTGTGCAAAAAACCAAACAGCTAAAGGACAATTTATTTTATGTGCCACTTTAAGCAATTTGCCCCTTTTTATTTACTAAGCTTGGCCACAAATGTTGAGAAAAACAATAAATAACTGGATTTGGTATGGAGCAATAACTATGTGGGTAAACTATTGTTAATTCGGTGTGTCATTCTTTCCAGTCACAATGCCTCTTTTACCACAGAAGCTGAAAATGTGTGTTACAAAACAGTTTCGCGTGTGTCCAAAACTTCACATATAATGCGTATCAGCTTTAGCCAGGCATCTCTGAGCTATTTGAAGCGATGTTTTGGTGATGCAGCATCCAGCCGCAGGGAAAGGCACAGCTGATAAAAGCCTGTGTAAATGTGCATAAACAGAAAACTCATTTAAATTCCTACATTCTGCTCTTGCTTTCCCCCTCCCTCTCAAAACAGCCAACAACACTTGCTTCTTCGCCAAATGCCTGTACGTGTGCAAGACGGAGTATGCGGTGTGCGGGCGTCCGGACCTACTGGAGGGCTCGCTGTCCGCCTACCTGCCCGGACTGAGCATCGCGCCACGCCTCTCCATCCCCAACCCCTGGATACGCTCATACACCTTCGCCGGCCGCGAGGAGTAAGGAATAAGTGGGGAAAGGGGTGAGTCACCCAGTGCGAACATCCCATTTACGGCTTCTCTTGCTCCGAAGGTGGGAGGTGAATCCGTTCTACTGCGACACCATTAAACAGACACATCCTTACAACATGGGGAACCGCCTCCTCAACATCATAGACATGGCCATCTTTGATTTCCTCATAGGTGATTACAGTCGCACCCCAATTAAAAACGCTTTTAAGACTTTTGTGAACTTTTTTTTAATGTCTTTTGTAGGAAACATGGACAGACACCATTATGAAATCTTTACCAAATTCGGAGATGAAGGATTCCTGCTTCACTTGGACAATGCGAGAGGGTGAGACTGATTTGAAAAGGAAATATCAAATATTCAAACTAAAACAAAGCAGCTGCTTAAACAGACGACTCGAAGGGGCGTTTGTTTCCGACCGTCAGCTTCACAGCTTGTTATGGCCAAAATGTTTGCACTGCTGTAGCTTTCACATCTCTTGGTTTTATAAATCTGTCTCCATAGATACAAAGTTGGTGTATAAGTATAGAGTCTTCAGGCACTTAACTGGCTCAGACCGTTGCAGCAATTAGTGTGTTTGGCTTGGAGGAAACTGTCAAAGATTCGCTCCCTACATCCCAAATATGAGAATATAGCTTCATTTTAATTAAACATATGACAATGTATGGCACATTTATCCATAACGGTATCAGCCGTGGAATGTGTTCTGTACATGTCTGTGGTGACTAATTGTGTTATGTGTCTAGATTTGGAAAGCCATCTCATGATGAAATGTCCATCCTGGCTCCACTCACACAGTGCTGCATGTAAGTACTATGGTGTGCTCCACTTAAGTTGAGTTATATATTGATAACATTTTGTGGATAGTGTATATATTTTAGGACAACAGACAGTACACGACTTTGGAAACTTCTGATAGATATTGTGTGAAGATTTCAGAACAAGCAAAACGAATACAATAATAATGTATTTCAGGACATGTTTGCAGGGGTGTAGAAGCTAGTTAGGCACATTTACACCTGGTAATCCCAATAAACACAGATAATTTGGTTGTTTTTCAAGCACTTTAATTTATTTCCTACATAATTAGAGTTTCGATGGCGCTGGATGACAGCAGCTAGTCACAAGAGTTCTACCTTCTCCTTTCCTATTTTTTTTTTACAGTTTATAGACATGCTTTATTTATTTTTCTTTATAGTAAGTGGATAGTTTATTTAGAGAGAGATGCTAAGAGACATTTTTATTATTATTATTATTACTGTTACCTGTCGTACAAACTTATTTTCTTCTTTGATGGCACATTTTCAGACTTTTTGCACTCCCCTGTGAGATCCTATCTTTAGAGCTGTTGTAACAAGTGAATTTCTCCATTGTGAGATCAATGAAGTCTTATCTTGTCTTATCTTATCTTTTGATTTGGTAATTGCAACCATTACAATGGGGATTCAATAGCCAGCTCTGTTTGAAATTGTGTAACTCAGTGTTTCTCAAATAGTGGGGTGCGGTGCAATGCCAGGGGGGGCGCGTGTGATCCCGGGGAACATGCTTTTTTATATTGATGAAAAGAAAGGCGGAGAGAGACTGAGATAATGAGACAAACAAAAGTCTCCTGTAAGCGCTTCGCTTCACTGTGACTACGACCTGACTACGGTGTGAGACGAGGAAAGACCAGGGGTGAAAGCTGGTACAGCCCAGTACTGCGTTCCGCTAAACGATTGGTACCAGGAGGAAAGACGAGGAGCTCTCTTATGCTCAAAAAGTACAAACTCCCACTAAGACATTAGACCTGAACCTCAAACGTTCATAAGTTTAGCGATTAAATGCAATGCAGAGGGCAGGCTAATCTGTCCATATCCACAAACTTTCTGTAGCTTTGTGACAAAAGGCGACAGTGCTCTTTGCCATGAGCCGCCCATATGCGTAGTTATACAGCACCACAGCCGTCACATGGAGGGGGGGCGCGAAATGTTTTCTTCTTCCTAAGGGGGGCGTAACAGAAAATAAATGAGAAACACTGGTGTAACAACTGTATGCTTGTAAAAAATACTATATAATATATTTTATATGGACTGAATATGTATCAGTAGATTTTTAGTGTGATAGTGCATATTAATATTTCTAGTGGCCTATACAATGATACTTGAATGAAAACATAACGGATTGTAATCAAAGCCTCCATCTTTTCTGGCTTAATGTTTACTTATTGCTTAGTGCAGTGACATCAAAGAATGATACAGACTATTAAATAATAGGTTTATTTGTAGATTTCCATTCATATTTCCTAGCCCTGCCCCCGGCCCGAGTGTGCAACACCATAACATTATAACCTCTGTTCATTTGTGTGCAGGATAAAGCGCTCCACTCTGCTCCGCCTGCAGCTCCTGGCCAGCCCTCGCCTCCGACTCAGCGACGTCATGCGTGAATCCCTCGGGCTGGACCCCCTGCTCCCAGTCCTGACCGAGCCGCACCTGCTCGCTCTGGACCGGCGGCTCCAGAAAGTGCTGAGGGCCGTGCAGCGCTGCGTCCGGAGGCTGGGAGAGCAGGAGGTCATCACCACGGACTTCATCAAATCCACTCTCAGACCCCACGCAGCCCCGCAGACCACCACAGAGATCAAACCGGCCAGGTAACAAAGACTACAAGGGCCGTGGAGGCGCCGCCCTGCGAGGAAACAAGCCTCACGCCGCGTGAGTTTAATGAACAAGTCGTAAAGAGAGGAGACTGAAGACTGTGAAGCAGCCAAAGCTCATTCTGCAGACCGGGAGAAGGAGAAGGAAGCCATGTCTTGTGTTTTAATGTGGCCAGATGATTCCCCAAGGGTGCACTTTATGGACGTTTTCTCACTTTTCATGTGCACGCAGATCAGGGGAGTGAAGAGGATAACAGGGCCGGGTTAATTAACTCATGACAAGGCAGTACTGTACAAATGTTTTTAGTCTGGGAACAAAAACTGTTTTCTGGGTAGCTGCCTGACTCACGCCATGTATTCTAAGACAGAGAAGTACTGCTCCACAACAATCTGATTTCAAGGTGAAACGAACAGCTGCAGAGAAAAGCAATAAAACAAAATGTGACGCCTGTTAATTTCAGTGGAGACATCTGTACTAGATTACTTGACATACTTGACAAAAATAATATATTACAGGGGTCCTGAAAAGGTCCAGAAAATACAGTAAATTTACAGTTATATGAAAATAATATATACTGTATATATTTTAGTATTGTTTTGAATTAATTATACACATTTATTTAATTTGATTCAAATAAAATCCATTCAGGCTCCTACACAGCACCTAAAATCATGTTACGTTATGTATATATATATATTATATGAATGTACACATGCTGCTAATGCAGACTGTACTCCTCCTGTTCAATCCCCACTTCACTGAGTCCTGGTTTAGTCCTGGTTCATTGTAAATAGCTTTCCTCTGCTTCAAAGGTTTTTAAGAAAACGATGGGGGAAACAGCGCTATATTTGCGTCTGCGTAACATGGCACGTGCATCTTTAATTAGATAATTTGGATCTTCTCGGCTGAAAACTTTAGTGAACCAGACATAAACCATTTCTGGGCCATTTTGAGCAAAATAAAAAGTTCCGTTGAGCAGCTGAGGGACCACTCTTTCTTGTTCTAGTGGCATCAACACTAAAACATAAACCAGACTTGTATGCTCAACAGCTACTCAAGTACTGTTTTCATTAATAAGTACTTTTTTACTGAGTGACATTACTTTAGTACATACTTTGGCTACTCTACCCACCTATCTTGGATTTATTGCCGCCCCACACACACTCACAGGCTGCACACACAATCACTGTCCCGTGATTAGTGCAGCCTGAATGCAACATAGAGAAATCCCATCTCAATGGAGCAGTACTAGAAAGTCTCATGGGCCTTATGTTTGTGGTCTGTGCACTTTATCATGTTTTTAAACCTCAAAATACTTTAAAATCTTGTAGTGTGTCCCCAGCTTTACCCTCAAATACATGGTGTAAGTGAGATAGATTGCCAGATAATAAAAAATAATCAAGCATTGGTCCTATGGTAAAAACTGTAATAGGACTCACATTGGTGCTGTAAAGTAGTTCAGGGATAAATACTTCATTGAGAAGCCTTATATCACAGTGATTATCAACTTGAACTAACCAATCCATTAGTAATATAGACACTTAAATGTCACTGTAATGAGACAAAGTAGGAGGGAAATGTGAGAATAAATAGTTGTAATGCACTGGATTTGAATTTCAAGCTGCTGGAAAACATAACCTTTGGATCAAGAAAAAGTTCTAAGAGTAAAATATGAATAAAAGTCTTATTTTGTGGGATTTCATTGTTCTTTTTTCGCTTGCTTTCGCTTCTTACCATGCTAATTGGTGCGTGCGTGTAAAATACCATATATTAGACAACCACTTACTGACATTCACTCCACCCCTTTTTCCAGACACATAATCTTCGCTTGTGCCATCAGACAGCTCTTAAACGCCTTTACAACATCACTGTGGACTTAAAACAAGCTCAGGCAGAGAAATAACACTTTGGTATGCTCCACAACTCACAGAGGTAATTGTTTTGGAGCAGGCCGTATCTGCAAAGTCATATGTGACTCATTTTCTGAATCAAGACACATTCCACACACAGGTCTCTCTCTGATCACATTAGGAGCAATAATGTAAACAGATTTTGGCTTTAAATATGATCTTGTAAGAGGGCACACAGAGGCATACAGTGAGGAAGTTCATATTTGTAAGTACAGTGTAATGATTAAGGGGAGACACTAGGCACTCAATTTTCAGGTTTTGGACCAGTTTAATCTCTTAACATATAAACTTTCACCTGAAAACAAATAAATGGCCAAATGTTCACAATAAGGTATTTAATTATTCCACTGATTCAACGTTTCTCCATAGATTTACACAGAAAATTGTAACTTCAAAGGCCACTTTCTCAAAATGCATTTTTCTTAGGTTTTTGAGAGGGATTTTTCAATAGGCCTAGTTAATTCCTAGCCTGATTTATTGAGTTTTGAACCCCAAAAAACAAGGCGAAATTTGAATATTTACCGATTTTTTTTTTTCACGAATGTCTAGTTTGTTCAAAAACTAAACAAAATATCCAAAATTCCCTCTGAATACATGTCCATCCATCCATTTCCTTCCACTTTATGAGAGGCTGGGTCGCGGAGGCAACAGTCTTTTTGGATAAATCTTTTTAAACACAAAATGATACCAAAGAAGTCAGGTAAAGAGCCTTTAAATATGAATCAGGTCAGTATCAGGACTATTCAGCACCACAGTAGGCTATATGGCTCCCTCTAGTGGGTAAATATGATGGTCACTCCTGCGTGTTTCCGAACGGGATTAGAAGAAAGAATTTGGGAGACTAACTCTGCTACAAATGTATGTAATAATAAGGCATTGAGGCATCTTCAAACAGTCATTTAAAAAACCTAGAAAAGTTGACATTTTGCATAATGGTTTGAAGAAATATTTAAACAGTACAAAATAAACAAAATTTAGAGTGTCTTCACAGTCTTTGATATTTTAATTCATTGTTTATGTGACCATATCTTACTACATGACTCAATAGCCTACCTCAAACATTAAATCAGATACGTGCCTCATTTTTTACTCCCATAATATTTGGCATATCAACATCAACTGTGCCACGTTTGAAGAAAATCCAAGAAGTTTCAAGTTAAAACTGTTGGCCTCAAATGTGTAACTTTACCATTGAATGGTCATTCCACAGCTGGGTTTGAGGGTATAGGACATCTTTTCTCTTATACATCTTGGGCTAAATTTGAAGCAAATGAATTAGAGAAGTGGTTCCCAAACTTTTTTTGCCTTGCGTACCCCTTGGACCTTTCATTTATTCTACAAGTACCCCCTGTCTCGATGGTTTTGTTGATTAGTTAGAAAGTCAATGACCAAAATTCCTATCAGTAAAAAAAAAAGAAAAAAAGACAAATACACTGAAACTCTCACTGTTTACAGTCATTTTTGTCTTTGACTAGAATAATCAAAAATACACTTTGTTTTATCTCATTTTGTATCTGAAATTAATCCAAGTACCCCCTGCTAACCTCTTGCATACCCCTAGTGGTCCCCGTACCCCTGGTTGGGAAACACTGAATTCCAGAATAATAATAAACGGTCTGATATTTGAAAACCGAAACACACAAACTCCTGTAATGCTATATTTCCACATTCCTCAAGTCAGTTCTATGTTCCAATTTCCATTGCATCACTACACTGATACTGACAGTTCTTCTATCTGATCCATGGCCCAAAAAGTGGTTTTCGGGGTCCTGCAATCGAACGGGGCCAAGTTGAAACAAAAGGTCCTCACTGGTATTAATAAATAATAATTTGTCAAACTTGTATAGCACTTTTTTGGAAACACAAGAAAGCAGTATGAAAAGGAATGATAATGGCTGCAGGTTTACGCTAATGAAACCTAAAAAGTACAAATAAGTAGCATAATAATCACAGGGAGGGGTCTGGCTCCCGGACCAGTATCAATCAAATTTTACAGATAATATTCAAAAACTACTACAAAACTTGGAACAACTTTTAGTGCTGGAATAAAAAAGCTATTCATCTTGTTCACTTCTTTAAACAGTTATAGGTGAAGTTTTTTTAGACACCAACACAGAGAACAGCAACAACGTATTGTAGTTTTTACGTTTTTATTGCTTAAACTGCCATCTGGAACAATCTATACCAAAAGGATAAACATTTTTGCACATACAGGAGGTCAAACTGAATACAGGGAAGAATAGAAAAAGAATGGTCCTCTGAACGGCTGCAGCACACGGCGCACGCCCCACAAACCTCCTACTGAAGATCTGGGCTTGAGCAGGAGTGAGCGACTACTACTGTAAACCCTGGGTTAGGGAAAAGCTAAGGCAAATCTCAACAACTGCTGTGGGACTAGAGGTGATGACGATGCTGCACCTATTTACATGAAAGCAACAATTTAAAAAAAAAACTGTAACTGTAACAAAAAAAAAAAGATATTCGAGATATATTTACCCTTAAGTTGTCATTTGGTAAAGTTTTTTTTTGAAAAGATCAAATTTCTCCAGAACATTATGAAGCAGTTAAGCCAAAGGATTAACTCATTTATCAAACAGAAAAGGTCCTGCTTCCATTCATCCCATGTCGACTGCCTAAAACATCATGCCAAGTAAGCATAGAGAACAGATCACAAGCTACTCCAAGGAAAAAGACAGCCACCTTTTCAATAGGCTTAAGCAACAACACTAATTAAATAAATATATCCGGCCTGGCAGCTCAACCTCCAGATACATACGTAAATACTTCAGATGTCCTGAAATCCAAGACGTTACTTCGATAAAACCTGGAATTTTCCTCTTTTCAATCCATTTTTAAAACAACCCCATGATGTTTCACACAATACAATTACATACTGTTTTTCAGTCAACAAGAAGCGTTTATTTACTTTGTGGCACTGGACACCTAAAATAGAATTTATGGAAAAATAATGTTTACAAAAGACAGTAAAACTGATTTCTTTTAAGCTTCACCATCACTCCAAACCATAAATGTATCATCTTATAAATGATGTTATAGAACTATGATTAGTTGACTATACTATGATAACATTTTAATTACAAACCATAGCAGAAGAGTGACCAAGATATTTGGTATATACTAAAAAATTCAATACTGAAATACGTTGAATACTTTTTTTTTTTTTTTTTTCAACATGTATATAGATTTTTTCTGAGTATTCAAGGCAGTTGTTGTATGGTCGTTCTACTGGTTTAAGAGGACTCTGGGGTAAAGGACCACTTCCTGTGTGGAGCTCCAAGCTCTGCTTCCACGGCTATGCTTTGATCGCTTTGCGACAATAATCAACATTTGGCACTAGCCTGGTAGCTGCACAATAACATCAACAGTTGTACAAGCTCTCTCAAACTAAGCATAAAAGTTCATCATTGTCTAATCATACCAACCAAAAACAACAAACTGAGCACAACCAGAATATATCAAAGCCATAATGTAATGCAAAGGATTTTCCTGCTTTTACAGTTTTAGGTCCTGCTCTACACTGTATAGAACTGATGTCTAAAAAAGGTGAAAGCAGTCTCTTTATGTAAAACAAAGTCATCAAAAGCGCCATGTAAAGTTTGATTGTCCTGTCTCATCTCGAGACCCTGAAACCTCCTTTCAGTTGGGTTTAAGTCTATAAAAGCATAACCAGCAAATACATAGAGAACAGAAGTAACAGGTAATGTAACTGTGCCTACGAGGAAGCGTACAGCAGCTGGTTTAAGCGCTGGTGAATGGCTGGAGGTCACCTCAGTGTGACAACAACACAATCTGTGTAACAGAAAAGTACTGAGGAGAAAGCAAAGAGAAAAGTGAGACAAAGCAAAGTGTAGATGGACCCTGGGTCTAGAGGAGAAGGGTGTGAGGCTCCTTCAGACAGACAGCGACACAAAGCTGTTGTACTGTTGGATGTTCCGCTTCAGGATGTCAGAACATGGACCCAGCACCCGCTCAAAACGAGGTCGGTCCAACTTCACACACTTCAGAGGACCACGGGCCACCACTGTGGCTGCGCGGGGGCGGTTCATCAGCAGGGCGATCTCACCTACAACACAGGAGGCATTAGGCTGGACCAATGCACATGGAGAAGGCCTCAACACAATCTGCAGCTCTTACCAAAGTAGTCAGACGGCCCTAATCTTCCCACTTCCACAAACTCCTCGTTCTCAGAGCGACGCTGCAACACCGCTGCAGAGCCCTGAGAAAAAAAAGAGGAAAATTCTATTGTTAGCCCCAACATCAAAGGCTGCAGACAGCTGTGCCCTCAAAGGTTTGGGGACATGGTCAATGAGGGCTCTCTGTGTGTTTTCATCACCAAACGCTTTTCAATTTTCATATAGCATAAACTAATAATCGTACAATTTCAATTACATTTCTATGAAACCACCAGGGGGCAGACCAGGTGGAACATGTTTAAAATATCAGTGATCATGGCATCACAGAGATATTTACATCATAAAGACCTCATGGTGGAGCGACTGTGACCTTACCTCTAGGATGATAAAGAACTCATCTCCGGGTTCTCCCTGAACAACGATTTTCTGTCCGTCCTCGAACTGAACAGGCTCCAAGGCATCAGCCACTGTCAAACGCTCCCATTTATCAAGGGACTCTGAGAAAGAAAGGATGGCTTCAGAACATCTTCGAGCTATTTTTGTGCCAATTCAAGTTATTTTCTACATAAATAACACAGGGTGGACCATGTAAAATGTAATGCTTTTTAAATGCCATAAATCTGTGCATATTTCTTTTCTTAAGATTCACAAACATTACATCAAATAGAGAAATGAGAGGAAATTTCTATATTCCAAGTAAAACGGACACAACAGGCAAATTTTGAGCATAAAATCATGTACAATTTCAGCCAAAACTGCAGTGCTTTGAACTATGTATATTTTGTATATTTGATGAACTGAAAAACAAGCAATGCCATTATTTTGTCAGAACTTTAGATTTGGATTAGATACCAGTTTGAATCTAATTTAATACTTTTTAATGGTGTCTTAATTAAAAATTCATTAAAGCTACAATAAGCAACTTTTTTGAGCAGTAGGTGTCCAGTAGTGAATTCTGCTCTGTGTGTACTGGTGGTGGGGCAGGTGAGGGCTGTTATGGGAGTGCACTGTGAGGTGGGGAGGAGTGGAGCTCTCTCTGCTTCTATGGGACAAAGTTAGAGCAGTTTTGAAGGTGGCGCATGTAGTGATGTAACGCGAGAATGCAGTATGGCCTTTTTCTGCTTGTAGCTTTAATGACTTTTAATGCTTTTACTGCCCCACCAGGGCCGCAGCTTCCTATACGCTGGGAACGCGCTGTGCGTAGGGCACCAAGTGCTCCGAGGGCACCACATTGATGACTGATTGAACGAATTTGCACAATATTTGCGCTGTTGTTTTTAATACAAATGACAAAACGGCCTTTTAACACAATGAGAACGACGAGGAAGAGTTACAGAAGCTTCTGTCAATGCGACCAAAATGGCTAGCAGCGGCCCTGTGCCCCACGGAAACCTCTGTAATAATATTGGCCTGGATTTGTTCTGTGCTGTACAAGCTCTCAAACCACTACAGTTGACAATGCCTTGGGAAGTCTCACTAAAGTAAAGCAGACAATTTACACCAACGCCCTCCTGTGGCAATGTTGTCCCAATATTCACCCTACAAAACAATGGTGAAAATGCAATTTCTCACCTAAAATGGACACTTTCCTGAGGAATTCCTCATACATCTTCCTCTTTCTCAAGGTGCTTCCCTAAAAAACACCATGTTTTAGAAAGCAGACACACACAGATCTCCTGCAGGTGACTTCAGTCCTCACCATCAGTATTCTCCTGTAACTGTCTCTGTCGATGCCCCACAGCTTCACATTTGTCTTTGCTTTGACTGTGGCTGCTCTTGGGGTGCCGTAGATCAGGGCTAGCTCTCCGAAACTGCCCCCCTCTCCGATGCTGGTCACCCACTCATTGTTTACATACACCTAACAGAGGGAAATATTAGCAAAAATCTGTTGATACACGGAGGCACAAAACACATGCTTTGAGTAAACCTTTGTACTCACATCCATCTCTCCTTGGTCAATAACATAGAAATTGTCACCTTCATCTCCTGGGGTCATACAGTAAAATGTCAGTCTGGTGTTCACTGCTACACATTGTATTAATATTTAAATGATATCTAGACTTCAAAAACACAGAGGGGGTTTACACATACCCTGCAAAATAACGGTTTCTCCTGCGATGTAGGTAACTGAAAACATGGCATCAAATATGTCACTGAAACAAAGAAAAACATGTTAAATTTTATTTTTATTTTATGAATTTGCAATAATTTATGTATATCCTTTATCAAATGTGTCTGTCACCTTCTTTCATTGTCATCTAGATGTGAGAAGAGCACATTCTTTTCTATGGCTTTGGCCAAAGCAGCCATTGTTTTGTAATCTTTCGGAATGACCTTGGAAAGTAGAACACACACATAACAAAATGTACAGCTGAGAAAAATAAGGAATACTTGGAGTAACATTTATGGGACAGAACAGACCTTTCTGACGTAGGAGGCAGCGTCCTCCTCTGTGTACACCTCTGCACTGAAGGCCCCTCTTCGCCTGCGGCCCTTCACCACTGGGTTCATGGGCGGAGACACCTCCTCGTCCCGGGAGTCTGAGCGGGAGCTGGCCTTCTGCTGGTTCTGGATCTGCTTGGTTTCCTCCTGGGAATAAGGCTTTTGTGTCAATAAGAAAATATCCCACAGAAATTTCCACTTTTTATTCAACTACTAACCACGAGCAGGATGTACAAGGAAAAACACAAAAATAATCATTTAGAGAGGAAGTGCTCAGAATTAAACAAGTCTGTCCTACAATTTCTATGGCTGAAAAACAAATATTTTCCCTTGGTCGCATCAGTGGGACCAGTCAGCTACTTGTCAGATCATTCAAAAAAACCTTTGCATCTATGGCAGGTGTTCCCAAACTTTTCAGAACCCCCAAAATGACCATGTGAACAATCCGAGACCCCCACTGTAAAAACAAATTAGTAATAGATAATATCAAACAAAAAACACATATAAAATTTGGCTTTGTAATATGTATTAACAATGTTTTGACCTTCATTCACTAATCTCAAAAATACACTATCAATATTTTACATCTTGAATTCATCTTGGGACCTCCAGCTCAGTGCTCGCGAGCCCCACTTCTGGAACCACTGATCTATGGGACAGTAATAGCATAAAATGAGTAATGTACGCCCCTTTTTTAATTTAAGTTACTGATAATTCATTGGGATATTTATTAATATGTAATATGTAGGTTATAGAAGTTGAATTGAAATATTAATATGGTATGGATAAATTATACCCTGGTGCAACCAACCCCAAATGTTAGTCTGGAGCCATGGGCTCTGTATTTTTCTTGCAATGTTGCAATATATCTTGTAAAAATAAATAAAAAATAACTCAAAAAAACCAACAAACGTTAAAAAAAAAAAAAATAATAATAATAATGTTAGCCATGTGCTTTGCCAGAAAACAAATAACTGCAAGGTAACTTAAGTGATCATTTTGGAGCAGTTTTACCTTCTCAAGCCTCTCGAAGTACTCCCGCAGAAAGGCCATGGGCCTGTCTGGTCGGGAGGTGCACAGCTGTACAATGCAGTCCTTCAGCAGCTGCTGAATGTTGTGTTTCTGCACGTACTGCTCGCATTCTCGGAGGCTCCGCTCCTCTTCACTGCTCGTACTTCCAGACGCCATGACGCTCCTCTACGACCACTGACCTGTCAACTGGAGGAACAGGCAAAGAACTATTTCAGAACATCGCTCTGAGGATAAAATCAAATGATCACAAGACAGTTTGTCTTAATATGGGGCACACACCAAAATAATACAAGCATCTGTTTTTAAAAATAACCATTAAAAATGAGCATTAGAAGAAGGCTCAGCATTGATGAAGGAAGAGCAATGTTCAAAAGTAAAGTGTGTAGAAAATAGAGGCAGTGTTTGACACAGAGGGCTTGTTTTGCACATATGCATGCACACACGGATGAAAAGTGGTCATATGATGTGATACCACATTTAACTGTAAACAGTCACCGTCAGTTATGAGTAAACACATTTCAAACTGCACTTATGTTTTTCCTCTAAATAATGAGATAATAGATGAAAACACTAGATGAATGCTCAGAGAATGCTTGCACAGACACGGAAAAGGCATACAAGCACATGTTCAAGGTTTCAAATCATAATGCTTCTGAGAAAACATGCCTCTAGATCTCAGATCATCTGATGTGACATAAGTTCTGTGGTTGAGACAAAATGAAGGGCGGCTGCTGAAACCTTGTACCTAATTTATAAACTTTGTAAACCAGCAGAAAAAGAGCAAACTTAGCTTTGTGGACAAATGGCTTGTATGAATTAACGCAAAAGGCCTGGGGGAAAAAAAAACCTTCTGTTATTAAAGATGAGACTCCCACGGGCTTAAGGCCACTCACTGGTGTGGAAACTTGGCATGTCGACTAGAATCTAAACCTGCTTTAAGATAACCTCACTGTTAAATAATACTGATCTGGGTAATCAAATAAGAAGCTACTTGGCACTACACAGGGCGACAAAAAAAGAATGCCCTGCCTTTACATAAGGTCTATCAAATGTATTTTATTTGCACCATTGATTATAGTTTTATGAGAGTGAATTGAATAAGCCAAGTGCTGATGAATGTAGAACAAATGCAAAGCAAATGACCTTGTGGCGATGAGCATTCACATACCAACATCATCTGCAATGTAACGCTAAAATGTCATGCATACTGCATGTATAAGAAGGTTTGTAGTTAAGAAATAGCGAAAAATTATGCTTTTGTAATGTAGAAGCTGTGTGGGTCAGGAAGGCAACAACAAGGCCGCTGCAAAGTGACTAAACGGTCATAAGTGATCCACAAAAGGCACATTCATAAATATATCAACCTCCATTTCGATCTGATCTCGGTGCATGTGGCACTTTCAATTTTTCACTAAAGCATTCATTAAAAGTGACATTCAACCAGAGTACGTCTACTTTGAAGCCTAGCTAGCTCCGCGCAAAGGCAAAGCTCTTCTCCAATGACGCCATCTTGAGCTGTGTGATAAACAAACGCTTGACGGGAAAACAGATTTCACACATTCTAAAGTCAGTGGTCTAAAGACTGACAAAATGCAATACTCACAGAATGTATAAATTCCTGCAGAGTCCGTAGATTGTGACTCTGAATGGGTGTTTGTCAAAGCGTACCGTTAGCAGATCCTCTCACTTCGATTTTTTTTTTTTTTGCCGAGCCTTGGACCGCTGCCCCACCGGATACACCCAAGCACCAATCAGCGGCCCGCACTGACGTCAATGCTCCCTGCGCTGACATGTGAGCCCGTAACCCATGGCAACCTTAAAGGGGCCGCGCGGAAGTTCTGACGCAAAGAAAAAAAGGTTTGCAAATCGACGAAAAAAAATCGATGGGAAAGTGAACAAAATGTCCTCACTACAGAGTGGACGCATGATTGATCACAGTGAGTGGCATGTTCTTCAGAATTGTAACTTGCATTGTTTAGGCAATGCATAAATACGGTTAGCCTATAATTATCATAGGATTGCAAACTTTTTAAAACTTTATTTGACCAAGCTGTTCCAGTGGGTCGTTTTTCATATGCAACGTTCATATGCGGTTTAAGCGTCCACATTGTTTATTTTTGCTACATTTGCTAAATTTGCTGCATAGTTTCAACTTTGGACAAAAGGAGTAACAAAGGAGTTATTAAAAAAAAAAAAAAAAAAATCTTTACTGCAAATACACCGCCGTCTTCTCACGAGGCATTATTTAGTTCAGTTACATGGATGCATTTTCATATTTTGTGTGTTTTAGAGATTTTACAGTAAAAGCAATGTAAGTTGTATGCTTGTTTTAACCAATGAAATGACCAAAACATTTCCTCGTGACAAGACTGAAGGTCAAATTGGCCAATCAGTGAAATTCCCACTAAAAAGGTGGTGCTCAATTGATTGACTGTTGTAATAGCAAGTCACTAAAAAGCTTTAAACAGATTAGCCAATGAAAACGACGAAAGGAAGAGCTTGTTTTGATAGTGTTAGCCAATCCCCGGTCTCCTCCAGCGTGACGCATCCTCCCATCAGCTGTTTTTGTTTTGTTGTGGGGCTATAGGAAGTTATAACATAATAATTACATTTGTATCTTGTGGCTGGAGTGTACGGACTTGTAAGGGGATATCATCTTTCAGCATTTAACCCCTTGATGATTGGTTGCCCCTGTTTGGCTGGTAAACGTAAGCTCTTGAACCACGCAGGTCTGCCCGGACATTCCTCTCCAGAAGAAGAGTGTGAGCGTGGCGCTTGAGTCGGGGAGCGGAGGAGGGGAGGCCAGTTCCGGAGGGGATCAACCCGAGCCCAAGGCCTTCGACCTCGGCCGGAGACAGGGGAGGAGGACATCGGCAGCTCGGATGGAGACCCTGGAAGGAACGGAGGGCCCCGACGACGCCCAGCCAGGCTTTATCTGCGCGTCGTTTAACCAGGACACCACGTAAGCGACCCACAGGAGCTCCCGTGAACTCAATCTTCTTGATGCACCTGACTGTTGCATAATGATTCCCCACTATGTACAGTTGTGTCTGTCTGAAATAATAGACAGTAGCCTACATTGGCACTTGGAAAAAATGTTTACATGGCCAGACAATAGCGTTTTGGCCTGTTTCTAGCAACTGTTAAGTAGGCAAAATATAATTACCCTACTTGGCAAGACTCCCCCCTCTCTCTCTGCTACAAGTTATAAGTTAAACAAAGGGACCCATTGACTTAAGTTACAGGTTGTGACTGCAAACTAAGCAGGTGGGCAAACAGCAGCCATGAATGAGAATCCATGTGGAAAAAGAAACCAAATTTGCAAAGCCAGCTAATTATAAACATAGATAATTACTGTTGGAATGACCCTTTTCAGATATTTTGTGACCCAAGACACTGGTAAGGCGTTGTGATCTGTCTGTGCAACAACAGTAAAAGATTAAGCAAAGAAGGAACAAGTTCTAGAGTTAATACTAATTGTTACGAAGGTGTTACATTAATTTAGCCAGACCGATAATTGGATGGGTTTGTGTGTTGTAGGTCTCTGTCAGTGGGCACAAAGACTGGATACAGGCTCTTCTCTGTCACGTCCGTGGATAAGCTGGACTGCATCCATGAAGGAGGTAAGATAGATGTTATTTGTGCTGTGGTCAGGTTCACTTTGGTCAAGCGCTAGACATGCCAAAACATGTTTACTCTGCTGCTCAGTCAAGACAAACTAGTTTTTAGTTCTTGTAAAGTTGGTTGAAGGAGAAAACCTGTACTTTTTTGGAGCGGCGCACAATATGATACAAAGTAGAAGTATTGCGGAGTATGGCAATAACAATATTATTGCGATAGGTGGCTTCTTGTGATAGGGATATTGTGTCATGCGCTGTAGATATGATGCAATCCAATAATGGTGATGTATTGTGCTGTCCTCCTGCTTATTTCTCTTCACGTTCTTCATCAGAAGTACTTAAATGCGCTGTTCCTGTATTTGTTGCAGTTGAGTGTTCAGATGTGTACATAGTGGAGCGGTTATTCTCCAGCAGTCTCGTTGTGGTGGTCAGCCTATCCATGCCACGTCGGATGAACGTCTACCACTTCAAGAAGGGAACTGAGATTTGCAACTACAGCTACTCCAATAACATCCTCTCCGTCCGACTCAACAGACAGGTGCAAATAAAAAAGTGCGCTCTGATGTGGCTCAAAGACTTCCCCATTGACATTTGGTGTTGTTTTTCTTTAGCGACTGGTGGTCTGCTTAGAGGAGTCCATCTATATTCACAATATCAAAGACATGAAGCTGCTCAAGACTCTGCTCAACACACCCATCAACCCCTCAGGTATAAACACACATAAGTGCTAAAAGTAGAACGTTTCAAAAAGTGTTATGCATGGAAAAACTCTGGTGGCTTGGAGTTTGGTGGCGCCATCAACCTACTGCTCTGTGTGTGTATCATAAGACTTTTCTTTGGAGCTTTTGGAGCAATGTTGTGGAGTAGAAAGTTTTATGTTCATCTTTCAAAAGGAGAGGAGTAAAAGTAATAGGTTGCGTTCACATTATAGAATTCGATTTCTGTTGGAGCAGGTGCCAATAAAACACTATGGGAAAAGTGTGAAAGAATAAAATGTTTTCCCTGATCAGTATTTGATAGTGATTGAATTCACAAACCTGCTATATTTATTCTTATGGCTGAAAGTCCTCTACAGGCTGTCGTCATGCACATGTTCTTTAATATTGTCACCACTCTTGGACATCTTTATGCGAAAATAATTAGACCTTAGTTCATATGTGCTGACAGAGAGGACTTTGAACTCTGTGACAGTTTTTGTTTTGTGTGGATTGGCCCAGGAATTGGCCAGAATTTTGCAATAAACTAAGACTAGAAATCTGCATTTTGACCGTTACCATAATCACCGCCATGGAAGTTTCAGCTGCCCTCCACCTCAGTGTTAAAGTATAGGCTCTTTAGAATAAACTATTCAAGTATAGAACAGAACCAAAAACTCTTCTGAGTAAATTTACTTAATTAGTGATCAAATGACTTTAAAAACTAAAGAAGAGAGCCATGGAACAACTCATTGAAAGACCATGTTGCTTCTCCTGGTAAATGCATCAGTGTCCAAATACGTGTGCGATAATGTTAAAAATCTTTATTGGTTTATTATGTGCGTCTGACTCCAGGACTTCCAGATTTTGAAGGCACACAATCTCAAAGAACATTACATTTCCTAACAGTAAGATAAGCTTGGTGTCTTATGTCTTAGTTAGAGGACAGTGTTTTATCAACAAAGGCTACACCCTGTGACATTGCAGGAATTGCTTACTCATCGACATTGACTAAAATAAACTGTTTGGGCCCAGAAACATTTTCCCAGAACATTGGACAAAGCTAACAATACTAGAAATAATGTTCCCTGCAATCAAAGTTGTATACAAATTGTAATGAATTGTGTATCCTCAACTGTTTATAACTGTCATAGGTCTGTGTGCACTCTCTGTGAACCACAGTAACTCATACTTGGCATATCCGGGCAGTGCCACCATTGGAGAAATCACAGTCTATGACGCCAACAGCCTGGTAAGACAATGTTAATACTCTGCCAGCCTGTCTTCTGTTGCAATGTAACTATACTGTCCATTTGTCCCAAACTGTGCATACTTACTGTATACTTATACTGATACAGTGTTGTGGTCTCCTTGATCCCGCAGAGCACAGTCACACTAATACAGGCCCATGACAGTCCTTTGGCGGCACTTACATTCAACGCATCAGGCAGCAAACTGGCCAGCGCTTCAGAAAAGGCGAGTTTGAGAAGAGTACGTGCACTTCCTCCATGTGCGAGTCGGCCTAATGTATCTGACATGTTTTCTCCCTCAGGGCACTGTCATCAGAGTCTTCAGCATTCCAGAAGGAGATAAACTCTTTGAATTCAGGAGAGGGATGAAAAGGTGGGAAATACACATTGTTAGTATCAATGCATTAGCAACAAAATTATTTTATTAAATTAGTTAAGGCCATACAGAGTAACATTCATTCAGTAAACAAGAGTAAATATAGCCCTTTGTGGTTTTATTGATGCAAAATACAGTTGTCCTCAAAAGTTATGTAAACTTATGCATTTCACAGAATATGAATTATAGCACAAAAGCTTTTATTTCACTCATGGTAAGTGGTTTGCGCGAAGCCATTTATTGTCAAAAAACCTGTTTGTTTACACCAGAAACTAGCCAAATGTCCCTGATCAAAAGTTTACATATTGTGCATCAATTTTGTCAGAGTCCTGTATTTCAGCTGAAGTGAGTTTTTCTTTGCTTCTGAACAATTTTCCTGGCAGTTGATGGTCATGTAAATGTTAGATCATTAGATAATTTCATTATGATTTCAAAAGAGTAAACTCAATTGAAAAATAGAAGAAAGCTTGCTGAAACCGTACCATGAGTGTGGTGCAGGGAAGCAAGAGGTCCGAGGCACGCTGTATTAGCAAAGTAAAAGTCCTTTATTGATCTGGACAAAGCTGACGCGTTTCAACTTACGTCTTCATCAGAGCTTCATTTTTTTTTGACAAAAAAAAAAACTATGATGCTCTGATGAAGATGATAAAGGACTTTTACTTTGCTAATACAGCGTGCCTCGGACCTCTTGCTTCCCTGCACCACACTCATGGTACGGTTTCAGCAAGCTTTCTTCTATTTTTCTACAATTGCTGGCCCTGTCTTTGAGAGCACCTGTATTCCTTCCACACTTTTTTGAGCCTTTGCAGCACTCACCCCAGCCTATTTTTCTACCAGTACACTCAGTTCTTTGACAATAAATGGCTTTGCCCCACCACTAACCATGAGTGGAAATAAATATTTTTGTCTTATCGTTCATATTCTATGAAAAATGGCCAAAAGATTAAAAAGGTATGTAAACTTAAAAGGGTATGTAAATTTTGGCCTGTACTGTATCTAAAAACATGTGTCTCATGTGACTGAGCTCGTCTCTTCAGATCAGACTCATAACTTTGCTTTGTTTTTCTGTAACACCATAGTGCATCATTTAATGCTTTATTTTGATAAGCTATTTCAGAAATCGCATTGTCTGTGTAAATATATCATATCGGCAATATATCATATGTAGACAATGCGTATCGTATCGAGGCACCTATATCGTGATACGCAAATAATAAATGAAAATGTATTTAATATGCCTGTTTGACCCCATGGTTAATTCAGAACAACACACACTGACTACTGCAATAGCAGCTTTAATATGCTGAGCTTATTCAGCAAGTTTTTCATGTTTCTTTTTCATACATTTCTCTTCTTCTCGGGATATGTATTATATTGTGAAGTTGCTGGCAATACCCAGCCCTAGCCTGTGTCTCACTGATCATTAGGAGCATTGGGTTTTGGTCGTACGTATGTTTGTTTATACAGTACATCAGATTATAAAGATACTTTACTTGCTCTCAATACATTGCAACATGTAAGCAGGAATGGTCCGCAGTGTGAGTTTTAAGAAGTTTTGTACAAATAATAACAAATATTACACTTAAGACTTAATACTGTATTTCTACTTCTGTTGAACACAAAGTCTTTTTCTCTTGTCAGATACGTCAGCATCAGCTCGCTGTCCTTCAGTGCAGATGGCCAGTTTCTGTGTGCCTCCAGTAACACTGAGACGGTGCATATATTTAAGCTGGAGCAGCACAGCCCGAGGTAAATACCAACTGAAATATAGATAATCCTCAAGTACTTGAAGCGAAAATAACGTGATCTATGTTATAGGGAGGATGAGGAGTCGCCTACATGGTCAGCCTATGTCGGGAAGATGTTCACTGCTGCCAGCACATACTTACCCAGTCAAGTGTCGGACATGATGCACCAGGATCGAGCCTTCGCCACTGTGCGCCTCAACATGTTTGGCTTGAAGAACATATGTGCGCTGGCAATGTACGGATCACACACACAAAATACAGCACTTCTGAACATCAACAAGTGATTGCTTGAGGTTTTTTCACATAGGTATTGTAACCTCAGTGATTACAATACCTGCAATCAATGTCACTGTATCAACCAACCCCCTATCTTATCTATATTTTCCAGGGTTCAGAAGCTTCCTCGTCTGATGGTGGCTTCTTCAGACGGGTTTTTGTATATCTACAATGTGGACCCGCAGGATGGGGGCGAGTGTGTTCTGGTCCAAAAACACAAGTAAGCAAACAAATAAGAATCAAAACAAAAACAATAGCGAGTGAATGTCATTTCAAGGCAGGACGAACAAAGAGATGCCAATAACATGGCAAAATGTCTGTTAGAACTGCCAGTTGCCAATAGTTGGTCTGGAAAGAATTCACAGGAAGAGGCTAACATCTAAGCAAAAGCATACAGTATATCAAAGTCTTGTTCCCAACTGTTGTGCCTTGCTGTAAAAAATATAATCTATAAAATACCTCACCTCATAGTGTACTGATCTCTGTCTAAAGGTTGTTCGAGGACAGTGACGAGCAGCTGGAAGACAAGGAAGAAGACAAAGATGAAGAAACATCTCCGCCACCCACTCAGTCATATGCTGCTACTGTGGCACTACCTTCAACACCACCCTCCTCCACAACTCTCATGGGTAAACTGAAAAAAAAAGAAGAAAAACTTCCTCTATATCCATCACTAATGTTTAACTAATAGCTCCTGAAATCAGTGCAACAACAAAAGATTCAAAAGTGATTGGCAAGTGTTTCTTCCAGGGTATTCTGAAGACGGCGGCGCCCAGAGAGGAGAAGTCATCCCGGAGCACGAGTTTGCAGAGAGCCCCATCCGCCTGGATGATGAGACTGAGTTTCCGCCAGTCGGTAATCAGAGTAACTGACCAAAATACTTCACCTTTCCCCTCCTCACTCCCTGCATACTGACTTGTATTAAATGATGGACTGGAATATGACCATTAGTGCACCCCTCCTGCCCGCAAACCAAGGGTCAACTCTCACCAGTGTTACAGTGGATTCAGGAAGTATTCATATCTCCCATATTTGTCATGTTTTAAGTGTGATATAGAACTTTTTCAAATTATTACTCATACTACATGTCATTATGACGTCTGTATTCATTTTACTCTGCCAAAACGTTCTATTTTTGTAGGGTTATCGATGTCAAAATGTTTTTTTTTGAATGATTTTGGTACTGACTACAGCCTTTTGGGGCTAGCATCATAGGTGTACTTAAGTTTTTATTTAGTATTTAGGTACACCAGGACATAATTTAGGCACGCCACTTTTGAAATGCAGCAAAAGCATCCTAAAAACACGTTCCAAGTTAATGCTTTCAAAATTGATGCTGTCTGCACTGCAAAAAAGTAATAAGTAAAAGTATTCTGAAAGAAAAAAAAAAGAATTTGCCAATAGGGTAAGGTTTCTATACTTGAATCAAGAAAAAAGATCAAATCGCACTCAAAATTTGATACAAAATCTTAATAATCTCAAAATAGGATTGTTGTTGATGTCTTTTTCAAAATTCAAGAGTAAAAAGCTTACCCCATTAGCAGAATTCTTGAAATTAGTCAACTCAAATTAGACTGGACATATTTTATTAAAAGAGGTCTGAAACGTTTCTGAACCCACTGTACTTTCCGCGTCTCTCAATTGCCCCTAATTTTATTTTTTAAGAAAAGAAAGAGTAAAAAAAAACACCCAAAAATAAAGTCTGAACTTTTCTGAGACAGTTCTGTGACATCACCAGTGTGAATATTACTACATGAACGACTTTCTTCCATTCAGCTGCGGTTTGTCCGTGAGAGCAGCGAGGGGAGAGGACTTTACCACAGGGTCTTTAAGCAATCAGATAGCAGCTTCAACGAAACTTGAACGAATGTGAAGAGCGCGCACCTTGAACGCTAGCATTTGAGTAGGTCTCCACAAGCGAGCCCTGCGCTGTGGGCATTACAAATGTCACACCTCAAGACTAAGAGAAAACAGTTTTTATGTGTTACACTAATTTAAAAGGATGCAGTAAGTATTAAGAGACTTGCAGCTGTTGTATCATTGACTGTAGCATTGAAGGTGGCTGTTCTGCAGAGCCACAGATTCATAATGTGCAAGGAATCCTCAAAGAAGCTAAAACGGTTCATGAATTTCAACAGCCTTGCAAATGTAACATGCTGACATTTTTACTTATATTGTTTTTTATGTTCTGTATTATGCATAAACACGACCATATGTAATTAATTATATATTTTAAAAGATTTTTACTAAGGGAATTATGTATATAGAATAGTATAGTATTTACATAAGGTAAGGGTACGTATTGTAATGGATCTTAAGGTAATACTGTCAAGTTGCCAATAGACGGCGCTGTTCAACATCTTTCCGCTGCATTAATGTTCATCAAAGACATGTACAAAAGACATTCATTAAAGTGAAAACAAAGTCTATGCAGCGCCTGTGTGTTTTTCAGATCTCAACACTAAACATGCTCACAATCACATCAAATAATCAGAAAGTCATCTTATGAAGCTGCAAAAACACTTTTTTTTCTTTCACTAAACATATAACACTGTCACGGCTTTGTCAAAGGAAAAGGTTTTAACTGATACTTCATTGTTTAATTGAGACTTAATTAAATGAAAATCTCAACAATTTCAGACTTGAACAATAATAGACAAAGAAAATAATGGGTTGGGGGCATCTAATCCTTCAAATAAATAAATGCAGGGACATCACTTCAGGTGAATAAGGTCAAATTGAGTGATATCAAGTTGAAACTCGTATATTACTGACGTAAATATGAGAAAAAAGTTTTCTGTCATTTTATTTTCATATAAAAGTATAGTACATACCGTATTTTCCGGACTATAAGTCACTTTTTCTCATAGTTTGGCTGGTCCTGCAACTTATACTCAACTTAACTTAGCCAGGTTAACTTACCAGACACCTATTCAGTTTGTTATTTATGCTTGGTGTAGCTGAATAACCATCACTGTGATACGTTATACCAGATACCTATTCAGTTTGTTATTTATGCTTGGTGTAGCTGAATAACCATCACTGTGATACGTTATACCAGACACCTATTCAGCCTGTTGTTCTCTATTCTATTGTTATCATTATAACTTGCCTTTCAAGATGAAATGTCTGTTCTTGGTCTCAGATTTTGTCAAATAGATTTCCCCCAAAAAATGCAACTTATAGTCCAGTGCGACTTATATATGATTTTTTCTTCTTCATTAAGCATTTTTGGGCTGGTGTTACTCCAGAGCGACTTACAGTCCAGAAAATACGGTAATAAAAATTGTCTATATTTTTAGTGGCAAATATCTAATTAATGGATAGAGCCAGATTTAAATGTGTATTTTGAAGATATATTAGTTACAAAGATTTGTTCAGAGGGGGTTATGGATATTGTCTAGTTTTTTAATAAGCTAGTTATTTATGGGGGAAAAATCTGTAAGTACTGTATTCAAAATTTGATTTGTTTATTGGTGTTCAAAACTCAGGAATCAAATATTGAAAAATCCATCTGAACAAATGTTCTAAATAGTGTTAAGTACAAGACTGGAAAGTTTAGAGTCTGCAGGAAAGTGGAGATATGGTCACAACAATGTGAGAAAAGCGCAGTTTGAGAAAATTGTCATTGATGTTACTATTTACCATATACAGTATTCTATGGAGACACGTTCCACCAGTGCTATAATTAAAAACCTTGCAAAAGGTCATTCATTTGTTTCCAGGTGAAAGTTTACATGTTAAAGAGAGAAAACCTGACAATGTAAAAAGTTTTTCCTGCGGTGTCTATTATTGGTACATCTCCAGTTACATTTGGACCTTGAACCCCCAAGTCCCATTTCCCAATTCACAAATCGATATCTTGCAACCCGGACGAGCCTGCTGTGTGACATCGGCAGACGGGTCGCGTGGGGTCACAGCAGGGTGCAGCCGACCCCTCTGTGCTGTAGTCGGCTGTGGACACCGACTTGTCTGTGGCGATGTCCCAGAGTAGCTCCTCTCTCCCCCGGGCCGTCCTGTCTGCGGCCTCCTGATATTCTGCTGTCCCAGGGTCCATGGGGCTGCCCTCGGCTTCATCCGCTTCCAGGTCAAATATCAAAGGGGGGTCATGGAGTTGTTCGCTTCCTTTGGACCCGCCACATGCCTCTGCTCCACCTGCGAAGATCAAAATAAAGATTTGTTTGACACTATATACAACACAAATACATATACAGTGCATATTCAACCCACATTCTGCTATACCCCCCTCAGCCATCATGTCCAAAATCCAGACAGCTTCACTGGACTTCTGATCATTTCGGTGCTCAAATTGCCTTCAGTACAAAATATTGTTTTGCTAATACCTGGCAGTTAAAAGATGTACTGCATCACTGCTCTCTGTGGCAGTGTAGGACTAGTTCAAGTGTTTTGTATACTTAGAAATGAGAGATTAAATGATAAATTATATTTTAGTTTTTTTAAAGGATTATTTTGGTCCCCAGACTTTATTTGAGAGGACACAGGGTGAAAGGGGGGCTCTGACAATTTGCAAATGCTCCTGAAAACACTACAATACATTTGTTGTACATACAGTATGTTGTTGAACAGCACTTTGGTGAGCTTTGGCTATTTTAAATGTGCTTCATAAAGAAATTAGAACAGACTATTTTTAAAATTTTCTAAATTTAAAATGAAGTATCCTGACTTAATTCAATTTAAAACTGCTATAATCATGTATAAGGCAAATAAACTACCTTGTAATATTCAGAAACTGTTCTGTGAGAGGGAGGTTAACTTACTATTTAAGAGGGGAGCTAAATAAAATAAAAAAGGTTTGCCTGGACACAGGTTACATTAACTGAAAATTCTGTGTCAATGACAAAATATTTTGAGTTTCGACAGAAAATTTTGAAGGCTGTCCTTCATTTTGAAGGACTGAAAATCAAGCCTTCGTCATCTTTAGAGAGTTTTACACACATTTTAACACACTGTAGATTCCAAATTTATGTTCCATGATTCTGCTGACAAATTATATTTATAAATTTATATTTAGATTTGCATGTGTTTTCTTACATACATAATATAATGAGAGATGAATTAATGAAGGATAAAAATATCTCATGACAGATTTTTTACAACCCTGTCCTTCAAAATGACAAAGAAAAATGATCCCTAGCGAAACCACTGACTGGACAGGGGGCAACTTTCTTTTTTTTTTCCCATCTTATATAGTGTGCATAAGAGATGCTTGTATAGTTTATTTACAGAGAGATGCTAAGAGACATTACTATCTTTATTTATTATTATTATTATTATTACCTGTTGTTTTTCTTCTTTAATGGCACTTTTCCTGACTTTGTGAACCCCCTGTGTGATCCTGTCCTAAGAGCTGTTGTGACAAGTAAATTTCTCCATTGTGAGATCAATAAAGAACTATTGTCTAAGTGCAAATATTCATTTATTCAAAAAAATGTAAAAAAAAAATCTTGTTTTCTGTAGGTATGAGGAAGAGCAACAGTCAAATGTGTGAACTGTATCAGCATTTCCATACATATACAAGCAAAATGTTGTTTTGTGTCATTATAGGCTAAATATAATATGTTAATAAAAATATTAAATAATATGTAAATCATGACTGGAAAAATTAAGTTACAAAGTATGTGTTTATGCTGGATTTTGACTGGGGTAGGTTTCTATAAGTCTTGACTTCAACCTAATCCTTTTCAAATAGTATCTTCTGTTGTTCCTTTTGTTGAAATATCTTTTATTTTTGTTTTAACTTATTCAAAATAAAGATATCAATCAATCAATGTATTCAAAATATTAATTCATTATTATTTATGGTTGAATGTGAATTCAATCCATACATTCTCATTAATGTGTATGTAGCTGGTCTATAGTGGACCAGAGGGCAGTATGTATACAAAAACAAACAGCACTCCCATGTTGACCTTGAGCCAGCAGCAAAGCTACATGGACAGGAAAAACAAGTGCTAACACACCCCGGCGCTTTCTCTGAGAACCACTGTTCATTATTATCTCTTTTATGACGGAAATGTTATTGGTCGTCCTGTACCTGTGATATAAAACGCTTTGTGTTTCCTGGTGCGAACCGTCTGCAGATCCCCGAACTGACCCGCGGCGCCACTGTTTGGGTGGAACAGAAACTACGAGAAAATAGACATTTGGACATCATAAACACAAAGAAGGATACACAACTTATTCAGGTTTCCGGTGATGCTATAAAATAGTATCTACAGTGGGTTCAGAGAGTTTTCAGGATTCTTGTAGGCTAATGATTCTTATGCATGTTTGACAATAAAAACTGTCTATGATAGTAAATGCACTAATTAGTCTATAATAAAGTTTAGATCTGTGGTAAAGCCCATTGATTGCCCATGATACAGCCTTGATACAAGCAAGATTGAGTTTTTAATCATAGAAAATAATAACGATATGATTACGTTTACAGATTTTAATAACACAGGAATAAATAGAGGTGGATGAATACTTCCTGAACCCATAGCACTAATTACCTCTCGACCAGTCTGTCCCCCATTTAAGAGCACATCTGTGGCATCTATACCATCATAACGCCTGTCTGAGGGGGGTGCTACTCCAGCCAGGGACAGAACAGTGGAGAAAATATCCATACCACTGAAAATGGAAAAACATTCCACAGTTGAAACTAGACATTAAGTCGCCAGTCATAACTTACAGTAGTGCACCAGGAATACCTCAATAGGGCCGTACTGGTAGTGTTTTCAGCAATCCGGCCAGGCCAGTACGCCACCGTTGGCACCCTGTGTCCTCCCTCCCAGGTCGTCCTCTTGGCTGAACCACCGCCTAACAACAAACGGTTACACCCCAAACAGTAATTAACCCTGACCTTGGTATCGAGATGGAAAAGATCACCATTATGCTACAATCTGGCATTTATTTTAATAGGAGACACCGCAGGCAAAACAAAAAAATAAATAAATCAGTTTTTAGGTGTTGGCCCAGCTCTCTTAATGTATGTGCCACCTGAAAACAAATAAATCCCCTAATCTTTAGAATAAGGAGTTCAATTATTACACTGATTCTGTTTCTCCATAGAACTATTTGTATTTGTGAAATTGTAACTTCAATGACCATTTTCTCAAAATGCATTTTTCTCACATGGTGGTTGAGCACCTCCACTTTAGTAGGTCCTACAGACTCTAAACTTCCCAGTCTTATACAATATTGTTAAGGTTTTTACAATAATCAATTCCCAGCCTGATTTATTGAGTTTTGAAAGTTTTTACTGATAACTACTTTATTTATAAACTAAACAAGTTATTCAAAACAGATGCATAAAATGACTTATTTTTTTACAAAATGGGCAATATTTTTTTTTCATATTCATGTCAGTAATATACAGCAAAGGTATCAAATTAATAACTCTATTCACCTGCAGTGTCTCACCTTAAACATTCAGGCAAATCAACAATGGTATTTATAGATTAAAATTATATTTAGGTAAACAGGTAAAAGTTAACTCTCCCCTCATTTCTGCAGATACAAAATGCTGGGATTCATCTTCTCAAAAAAGGATTTGTAATGGAGGCAATTAGAGTGCCAAAATGATCATACAGGTCCAAAGAAGGAGTCTGAAGTTAAACACAGGAAGTACTACCTCATGACACCATCAGGTAAAGGAATGTGGTTGAGCTCTTGAGAAGAACATGGACAAGATTGCCCAAAACATGAATGAATTAAACAAAAAACAACACCATGAAAGAATAACATTAAGACATGATTAAAACGCCAGTTGGGACATTTGATTAACGATACACACCTCTTTTAATCTGCCATTTTCCTTTGAATGGCCCCACACTTCCTGCATACTGGCACTTCACCTCCCACGGCCCATTGTCACCTAAAAGTCATGAATTATTACGGCAATGACAAGAATCAGATAACGTGAGCCAAACCTGTGAACCACATGAGGGTGTCGGTGTCCTCCACTGCCCTCTTTAGCGCCCCCAACAGGCTGTCCATCTGCTGCAGGCCGGAGGCGTATATTGGCTGTTGAGAGTTCAAGGAGGGACTGGGGCTTGGGGCCAGTGGAACGTGCATGTGTGCCAGAGCTATATACAGCAAATAGGGCTGCCCTTTCTCCCTGTGGAAACATCGAAGGAGCCCCAGTGAAATACAACTCATTCATTACAAGTTTGAATTGATAAGTATTGATTGAGTAAATGTGGAGGGGGGGCTTTACATATTTTGCATTATTACTATCAATAGAGTTTAATTTTACATTTCCATAAAAGAATGCTGCGTGAGTAAAAAATGTGTTACTTTCCTGCTGATGCACATTTGCACATAAGGAAACGCTTTGGTAAATTACCCCCTTCAGGTTGGTTGATTGAGTAACGTTAATCGTAATTTGTAATATTCTGGTATACTTTCTTTATTTTCATAGCCTAATGTTCTATATATATTTTGGTGTTGCCCAGTGGTGCATCATGGGAGCGCAGGCACGCAATGGAGTTTCTTGGCACAGATCTTTCACCTCTGTCTCCCTTTTTTGCAACTCTACATTTGTTTTTGTCCATGTCAATACTCAATAAACAGTTTTTATTGGACTCTGGTCTCTGTGGATTCAAGTTGGCCTCATGTATCTACAAAGCCTACAGTCACATTACTAAAACACATGGATATATTGGCTCGTAGGCCACGAAAATATCATACAATAAAGACTGGAGTGATGAATAGCATACGCGCATATGGTATAAGATCTTGAGGATTCATTTGTAACATTTAAACCTTGCTAATGCATTAAAGCCTCTGTGTTCTGTGGTTTTTGCACGTGACTCCTGACCAGTGCATTCGCTCACATGACACAGAATATGGCGCGAGGGCAGCTGCTCACAGACTGCTATCTGCTTGTCAACACACACTCACGAGCTTTACCAAAACACTGGCACAGGCCGCTTGTAACTAGTCTAGAATCAGCTCTGACTTCTACCGTGGCCTGAGCAGGAACCAGTAGGTTGCATTCAATACGTTGCAGAATTTTATGTCAGTTGGTGCCAATACAACTCTATGGGAGGAAACGTTTTTGGAAAGAAATTTTCAAAAATAAAACTGACAAATGTTTTCCCTGACTCATTATTTGAATTATGAGATAGATTCAGAAACTTGTCGTATTATTCTTATGGCTGAAACTCCCTTCTACTGGCACATGCTTTTGAATATGGTCACCACTTCTGGACACCTATATGAGAAAATAATTTGACAATAGTTCATAGAAGACATTGAATTTTTGTGGCGGTTTTTGTTTCATGCGGATTGGCCCAGGAATTACAGAGAAACTAGGTATAAACTAAAAGTAGAAATCTGAATCTTGACAGTTACCATAGTTACCAGCACAGACTTTTCAGCTGGCCTCCACCTGGCTCTTGGTCCTGCCCACCTCCAAACCTGCTCTGGTTCTGGATGTCAAATTTTATAGAATGTTCAAAGAATTCACATGTGGCCGCAGCTATTCATGTCCAGATACTTGAAAATACTGCAAGATACTTCAATACTGTTTTGGTTAATAATAATTCAGATGAATATCAAAACAAATAAAAAAAAATGGAATACTGTATTATTAATTGTGCTAATTTCTTTTCTTCTTAAATCTATGGGAAAAATGAAAAGAAAATGTACTTCCAGAACCAGAGCGTGTTTCAAGGTGGGCTGCTGAGCTCCGATGACTGACAGGGCACTAATGGTTTGAATAGCGTCATACCTTGCATTATTAATAATCCTCAGAGCTGTTGTCTTGTAAGTCTCTGTGAGTGTCCAGAGGTCGAGAGGCTGCTGCACAATGCTGCTGTTTTCGATCAGAGGCAGCCCCACTTTGGAGTAGCAGCCCTCACGTTCCCCCCGCCGTCTGAGGAATTTCCAGCACAAATACATAATCAATACTGAAGTCTTTGTAAATCCTTTTGCAAATAAAGCAAGTTAGTACTGGAACAACTAGAGATTGGGCATGGGTGCAATCAGATTACTGTTAGTAAAATAACAAAACTACTGCAGAGCTGCAGGATAGTAGACTCAAATGATTCATAAGGAATTATTTGATATAATAACAATGCAACAAATAAACATAATAATAAAAAAAATCTGACCAGATGAAGCTAGGGGTTATTATGTGTAATTGTAACTATGATAATTTAATGTTAAACTGCATATAACACATTAGATACAAAACACAATTAATTATACTGAAGATTTAGCAAAAAAATGTATCTAGTTTTCGCCGGTTTGAAGTTTTTTTGCAATGTTTATTTTTTCACTTCCTTATTGGACAAGGGCACAGGAAGTGACACACGCAGACGTAAGCAATCCATATATTCCTGTGCCAACCATATTATACCAATGTGAAATGAGTGAGTCAGAATCCTATCAAGCTTTCCTTTGATCTCTGCCACTAACACAAACATGTAAAAAAAACAAATTCCCCAAACTTTTCTTCATTAAATAGCTCCTTCACTGAAGCAAAACTAAGAGAAATATATATTATCCATCAAACCCACAACATCCTCAGTTGTTTTCGCTGCACTGTTTTTAACATCTGCGCCTTTGATTGATCAATACTGTAATTCACATGTGCAACTATCTCATCCCTGGATTACTGATGTTATTACAGGCTGAACAACATTCAGACTGCACTCAATAATGATATATGAAACAATAATATTTATTTTCTGCAGTCGCAGCTGTCAGTAAAGCTCCCAGCTGTTTTCATGTTGTGCCAGTGCAGTATTTGGGTCATACCTGATGACGTGAGGGCTCCGTGAGTCACAGGGAAGGCACTGTGGCAGATCATACCCAGGTGTGTCTGTGCAGCCCATGTCATTGCTGTACGGCACGCCTAAATAGTAGTCGAATCCTGTCGAAACAAGGAGCCTAGTGTCACTGTTTACAAATATTGTAGACACAGATAATATTCATTTTACGGTGGGTTATCAAAAAACAATATTGGTATCTAATGTATTAAACCTCATACTAGTGACATCTCGCTCCCAGCAAAGTTACAAGTCAGGTTTGAGGAGAGGCCAGCCCATTGTTTTTCCATTAATGAAAACACCCATAGACTTTATATTCTGTTTGCAGTTAAGCTTTAAATTCAGTTTATGATTTCTCAGAAAGCAAAAATATCTAAAAGTCTTCCCATAAACTACAGTATAATGAGAATATGAATGATAACACAAAAATCTTTTTTTCCACATGGTTAGTGGTTGTGCGAAGCCATTTATTGTCAAAGAACTGAGTTTACTCTTTTGAAATCACAGTGAAACAGAAACTACTCAAATGTCCCTGATCTAACATTTACATGACCGTCAACGACTGCCAGGAAAATTGTTCAGGAGCAAAGAAAAACTTGCTTCAGCTCAAATACAGGACTCTCTGACAAAATTGATGTTTGTTTCAAGATGCACAATATGTAAACTTTTGATCAGGGACATTTGGCTAGTTTCTAGTTGAGAAACAGTTTTTTTTGACAATAAATGGCTTCATGCAACCACTAACCATCATATTCTATGAAATTACATACGTTTACATACCCTGACGTTCTGCCAAGGTATGTAAACTTTTGGCCACAACTGTATATGGATGTTGAGTCAGCTGAATGTTAAAAGTCAGGGGCACGTGTCACCCCAAAGACACAGCAGCAGGGAGCTTGTTTAGTCTGGAGCCACTCACACAAAATAAAGAGACGGCTAGAAACTGGATCAATCCACTGTAGCCATAATAACCAACTTTTACAAGATACCACTAGAAGACACTAAGATGCTACAGTGATTTCAGGATTCTTTTCTCTGTCAATAAAGTCATCTTTGAATATGTTAATGTCAACAAACCTCTATTAGTGGGTCTATAGGGCCCGTTATGCCCGAGATGCCACTTGCCGATCATGGCAGTGTGGTATCCAGCTGATTGTAGCAACTGGGGAAAGGTGACTTCAGATAAGGGCAAACCTGCTACAGAGTTCACACCAAAATTGTGGGTTACACCGTTCCTGAGGCCATAGCGACCTGTCAAAATGGCCGCTCGTGATGGAGAACAAGTGGATGCTGGAGAGTGGAAGTCTGTGAATCTTTGAATAATTAAGACAATTATTTCATACAGTTCATGTACAATTCAGAATATTCAATATATGGACATAATATTCTACCTGAGTCCCTCCTGGGCCATCAGGTTTAAGTAAGGTGTGTTATTCTTTCTGACTTCAGGGTTTGAGTTTGCATCAAGATCACCCCAACCAATATCATCCGCTAATATAATGATGAAGTTGGGTTTTTTGTTAACACTCCTTATGTTTGGGAGCGTCAGGTGGATTAGCGCACACAGAAGCACACTGGACAGAAATACTGTGCTGAAGACGTCAGCCATTTCAATTGTCAAGCCTGCAAGACAAAAGGTAGGCTATTAATACACAGACAGGTGTAAATATTTCTGGGGAAACAAATTTGTTGATGATGATACATGTTCATTTGAAAGTTATTGTAACACCTAATAACAGGTACTAACAGCGCATGACACGACTTGAATTGTTTGTGAGCCAATTGGCACATTCTGGTAGATCAAGATTAACTGGGATCAGCAGAAACTAAGATTAACTCACCGTCACGGCTGACACTTTACTGTATTACCTGTAATACAATAGGTTCAGGATAGTCATTGTAGGCCTACAAGGTCTACCAATGAGCAGGTTTAAGTAATAGGCCAAATCAGGCCTTCTCTGCTTCATTAACAAGACACTGTTTCAAAGTAGCAAAGGAGTAAGCCGTGTTGGGGTAACGTATTACAAAAGTAACTAGTTACAGAAATATATTAAGTAACTAGGGAATATAATATTTGACTTAAACAAAATACAGTAATATATTAGTCATTACAATTTAAGTAACTCAAGTTACAAGCTGTACTCCCCCCAAATAAGATGCAGCACCAAATCAATTTGGAGACTGGTGTAGAAAGAGGCTTTTGTCGTTAACGTCATCAAAACAAAACACAAAAGAATGTGGACGGCTGAGGAAATAGAAATGTTTCACTACACTTTTGCTCTGTGGCATATACTCACTATTTTCAGTTAATATTGTGCCAAAAGTGACTAAAATGTGTAATACAAACATATTACATTTTTAAAGCTGTAACTAGTAATATAGAACATATTACAATTTTAAAGTAACTTGCCCAACACTGCCTAACTTAGCTGAGCGTGCCCACGCGCTTCTTATTCAAATTCTACTCTAATGAAGGGATGCAGATATGCAACTACACGCTACACAGTAGTACCTAGTTTTTGTAGCCGTATTTTCAAAATAAAGTACTTTCTGGACACGCATGTGGCAGCGAGGAAATAAACAGGCGGATGCCTTGCGCTCTAGAACTGGCTGTAACCAGATCATTTAACTCTTCTCCTTCCCCCTCGCGCCGCCAGGGAGGAGCTACTTCACAGTGCGTCTATGGTCTGTAGTAGTGGTTCGTACGAGCCGGGGCGCAGGATGCGTCTGCGCGACTACCACAAAGAACTATGTCTGTGTGAACACGTGCCAAACATACAAACCGTGTCCAGGCGAAGGTAACTGCTGCTGTCCAACCGAGGAGAATCCCTCTTCAGAGTTTGAAAGGTAAGTAACAACTTCTTTAACATGAACACAGGTTCCGTAGGCTACTCCATCACGAGATACAGAACCTCATTGGTGGCGAGCACGTTGCGTCAGACGTTCAGGGCTGACCAAATATTCGCTTCACCAAATTTCCAAGTTCTATTCACCATAGACACTAAAGACTGTCTATTAGTGTTGATTTAGACTAAGTGCATGGTTGCAATCAGCCATAGGACACACTCAGTCGTGGCTTTGACCTTTGTCATTGTTTAGTGCACATCCTGACTTCTAGACCCACAGTTGAATAGGTGGAATAATGGGTCAAATTATGTTTTACTTCACTTTTCTTAGAATAATAAAAATGTACCAGTATGTCTTTTTATACCACTAAATCAAATTCTCTTTTGCAGAACATGGCATTGTTTGGACTAAAGCTAGTTCGGTTCTTGGGGCCAAATGTGTACCCCAGAGCCCCTGATGGCGGCTGGGGCTGGGTGGTGGCTGTGGCATTTTTTGTGGTGGAAATGTTCACGTATGGCACCATCAAGAGCTTCGGCATCTTCCTCCAGGACCTGATGGCAGAGTTTGAGGAGACCAACAGCAGAGTTTCTTGGATAGTTTCTATCTGTGTTTTTGTTATGACCTTTAATGGTAAGCAGGTTGTCCTTTGCTTATTAACAGTATGAACCTACAGTATGATGTGTTTTATTGTAATACCTGCAGACTAAACAATTACTATCTTTATAGGTCCTCTGTCATCTGTGATGACAACACGTTTTGGATTTCAGATTGTTGTAATGCTGGGAGGATTACTAATATCTGCTGGAACTATAGCAACCAGCTTTACCATGTCTGTCAATCAAATGTACATTACATATGGACTAGTTGCAGGTAGTCTATTACTCAGATCAATTATCTTAAAATTAGTAATGTATCATTATGAAGACTGTAATTTGTATGTTATTGTTGTTTAGGCTTTGGTTACTGCCTGACGTTCTTACCAACTGTGACCATATTATCGCAGTACTTTAACAATCGTCGATCTTTGGTCACAGCTATAGCCTCGACTGGAGAGTCATTGTCCATGTTTGCTTTGGCACCAGGTAAATCAAACATCAAAATCAAGACACTAAATTGTTGCACTATTTTGAAATGCTATGTTAAATAACTTTTAGACATTTTTATTAAAGTGTATATTCTTACCTACTACTATGTATCTACAGCTTTTTCTGCACTGAGGGATAAAATCGGCTGGCGGCACACCATGGTTGTGATAGGAGCTTTGCAAAGCACCATTATTATATGCGGTGCCATGCTGCGGCCAATCATTATTGATCCTAATGCCACTAAGAAAACAAAAAACTCATCAGAAGACACAAATGAAGAGGTCAGAGTGGAAAGTAAAATCTACAGCCAAGAGAACGAGCTGACTGGGGACTCTGGGATCCAGTCTCTGAAGGACACTGATAACGGCGGCCCTGCGGAGAGGACGCTACTGGAGAAACGTATAGACAATCAATGTGCACCAAACTGCAAAGAAACCAAAAACAATATTACCGAGCCGACACAACAGCCCAAGAAACCTAAACTTCTGGATTTCTCCATCCTCAAAGAAAATAGCTTCATCTTTTACTCTTTATTTGGACTTTTCGCAACACTTGGCTTTTTTGCTCCACATCTTTACATCATAGAGCTTAGCGTGAGTTGGGGAGTTGAACGTGAGCGCGCCACCTTCATGCTCTCCATCATGGCAGTGTCCGAGATCCTGGGTCGCTTCGCCATCGGCTGGATCATGACCAGACCCCGCTTGAGGAAGAAGAAGCTACTGGTGCTACTGGCCTGTATAGTTGTAATGACTGCAGACCTGGTTGGGTTTACACTGGTGAGGGAGTTCTATGGCCTGGCGGTGTGCTGTGCCTTTTATGGGTTTTTCATGGGGACCGTCGCGTGCACCCACATCCCCTTGTTAGCAGAGGACGATGTGGTGGGAATCGAAAGGATGTCCGCAGCCGCCGGGGTATATGTCTTCATCCAAAGCTTTGCTGGATTGGCTGGTCCACCACTTGGAGGTATGAACCATCAACATATGTGCCAAAAAGTGAATAACGGGGTAAAAATGAATAATACTACATTGTGTCTTGTTTCTTGCAGGTGTACTGGTGGATGTCACCAAGAACTACGGATCGGCCTTCTATTCCTGTGCGGCCGGCATGGCTGTGGGTGCCGTGTTCCTGGCTTTAGTGCGACCCGCTAAAAAGGGACTCATTTGTAAAAGAAGAAATTCAGAATGTCAAAATTCCAATGCCAAATATATAAAGGAGGCCAGCGCTAACAACCTATCTCAGGAAAATGTAGCTTTGGACCAAACTCACAATGAGGACGCCACACAAAATGACCTGAAGGTTTGAAATGAACTTTATTCAAGCCCTCAGTCATCCAGGAGTTTTCCATCATGGTAAATGTTTTTGTAAAAGTAGACATCTGGACTGAATTGTTTAGAATACATAGCTCTATTTTACATTTTAGTTCCTTTTTTGCTGACAGAGGACTTAAAACTTTATGCTAGTTTTTGTCATGAATGTAATTAAGTCTTAACAAGCCAGTCCAGATGAGTACCTTTTAAAAACTCTTGCTATGTTTTGTATGCTTTATATGCTTCAACTGTTGCTTTTATAATGACATGGATACAACAAAATACCTTTTATATGTTTGGATGTTTTTGAACGAGCAAACAACAGAATATCACTGTCTGCAACGTTAACATTTACAATATTACCGTTACAGCCTTTGCAAGATTTACCTTCCATTTTTGAACAATTTATCTATGTATTTTTGAGATGACAAGTTACACAGTGAGCTCTTCCTAACACTAAAACTTGTTGAACCAAACCCCTGCTGCCAGACACCTGCAGTGCCATAGACACTGTGAAATGCTGTTTTATAAGCACATTAATTTATACATTTTACTGTAGCATTGAACAACTTAATTTATCTATAACAGGAAACCTCGGGCTCAGGGCGGGACTTTGTGGTACTGTTTGCGTCAGTCTTTCAATTGGTATGGTAAGATTATTAACAAAAAGGCTATTTTTGTAATAAAAAGTCATCACATAAAAGCAATGTTGTGATTTTCATTTATGAGTCATAGTTGTATTTAGTTATTTTAATTATTTTCACATTTCTACAGTAAATAAATGTTTCATACAGTCAAAATTAATTTTATAGGTGCACTGCGTAACATCTCACCCAATAACCGGAATAAATCACAAGCATCTATTTTAATAAAGATATTATTTATCGTTGAAAAATACCCAAAAAATTACAAAAAAAACGAACACGTGTCTCCTAAGACCTGACTTGTAACTTTACTGGGAGCTGGGACGTCTCCAGCTCTTCTTCATGGAGATGTTAACTAAAGGCAGCCAAATATGAGATTTAAATTGGTTAAGTCAATCCAAATCCATTCTTTGATTACCCACTGAAAAAAATGCCATTTTCCGTGTCTAGCTGGTCATTTGTATTTGTAACAGTATAATTCAAAATGTTACGCAGTGTGCCTTAAAAGATAAATTCATATGTAGCAAATCTATTTACCAGCACCTTGTAGAAAGAGTCAGTACACCATGTTATAATACAATCTAAATGGAAAGCATGTTTTTTTGGTGCAAGAAAATCACTATAATCTTAATCACTTTAAGTCACCTTCTATCATTGACAGGCATCTCTGTAGCCAGTCTTTGCTGAAGTGAAAGTCCTGGGTGGGTTTGATGAAGCCAGGTGCAGAATGAAAGGCAGCACCCTCTGTTGTGGACATCTCACTCTGGCCGTCCTCTATCCACTGTAATAAAGCCTGTTGGTATCGAGATTGAAATAATTTAACTTGTGTAAATAAACTTCAAGTGTTAATTGTATAGTCAGAAATGTTAACAACAAATGGGCTCATGGACTAGCTCAGTTTGTTTAAAATGAATCATTTGAACTCCAGAGACGTGAGGTCACAGAACATTCCTGAGGCAACTTTAGAAGTTGCTCAAAAGTTGAATGGGACAAGGAGCGTTGGTAAACAGCTTTGCTTGAAAACATGTTTTGAGTTACCATACTGCTCCCTACAGTGGTCATATTTTGAACGTGACATTCAGTATAAATATTAAATATGTAAATGGCCATGCTTTTCTTCTTCCATTGGGCATTTCACATGAAGGAACCTTTCACCCATCCACATACCAGCATACACAGACAGACACTGGAGGCAAGGAGGGATATGTGTCTTGCCCAATGACACAGCGGCATCACTGTTGGGAGCCAGGGTTGATCCACTGACCTTCAGATTGGTAGGCAAACCAACTGAACTACTGCCAACCCAGTATATAATTATGTGATTCATGGTAATAATAAAAATTGCTATTCATTATTTCACCTTGTATCTATCAGCTATCTTGAAGCCGATGGCAACTTGTAGCTTTCGGAGGCAGACGGGGCACAAATCGAGAGGTCTTCGGTCGGACTCTTCCAGGTGATTGGAGCCTTGCATGACACAGTTTAACCACTGGCAATGTCTTATTCCAAACATGTGACCAATCTCATGTGTCATTGTCTAAAAGGTAGAATTAGAACCCAAAAGTTATGTCAAGAGAAACTTTAGTTTTCTACGAGAGAGAGCAGCTCACCTTGCATGATCGCAGCAGTAAAGTGCTGCTGATGGGAGGGGTGTAATAGCCATCAAACACAGAGTAGTCACCCTTCTTTAACCTTAACTGTTTCTTTAGTCTCCCAGCATAGCTCCTGCTGTAGAAGTTGTCATCATATCTGGCAAAGCTGAACACACCCATCCCTGTTCACATTGTAGGTGATAAAGTGTTAAGTATAATGTCATTACAATGACTTAATAGTGCCCTCTAGTGGTGATAATCTCTAATTCACAAAACACTAGTGTATACAGGTGCTCGTCAAAAAATTAGAATATCATGAAAAAGTTGATTTATTTCTGTAATTCCATTCAAAAAGTGAAACTTTCATAATGTATACATTCATTCCACACAGAAGTGTGTATTGTTTTAATGTTGATGTTTATAACTGAAAACTAATGAAAACCCCAAATCAGTATCTCAGAAAATTAGAATATATAGGTGCCACACTCTAATCAGATAATTGACTCAAAACACCTCAAAGGCCTTTAAATGGTCTCTCAGTCTAGTTCTGTAGCTACACAATCATGGGGAAGACTGATTTTTTTGACGAGCACCTGTATTATTGTGGGTACACACTGAATTATAAATCATAATTGGATTTTTGCAATTATAACTTGTTACAATATTACAATGCTTTTATAAACTGCATAGGCCACAGACATAATTTAGAAACGTTTATCGTTTGTATATATTTTTGTTAATATTTTATTGTGTTGTTATATTTTATATTATTCATTATATTATATTATGTTGTTATACAATTGTGCTCATAAGTTTACCATACCATTTTAATATTTTGGCCATTTTTCATAGAATAGGAATGATAACACAAAAATATTTTTTTCCACTCCTGGTTATTGGTTGTGCAAAGCCATTTATTGCCAAAGAGCTGAGTTTACTCTTTCGAAATCAGAAACTACTCAAATGTCCCTGATTTAACGTTTACATGACCTTCAACAACTGCCAGGAAAATTGTTCAGGAGCAAAGAGAACCTCACTTCAGCTGAAATACAGGACTCTGTTGTTGAAACAAACATCATGTGTAAACTTTTGATCAGGGACATTTGGCTAGATTCTAGTTGAAAAGTGTAAACAAACAGGCTTTTTGACAATAAATGAGTTCACGCAACCACAAACCATGAGTGAAATAAAGGTTTTTGTGTTATCATTCATAT
>OMNZ01025455.1:0-11105 GCA_900303255.1 Lesueurigobius sanzi | reverse complement strand
ATACAAAAAATAGTAAGAAAATAACTTCTCGCACAAAGCAAAGGTCTAAAAATTTTTGCAATAGACCATGTAAATACACAGTATTTCAGTAATTTCATTGTAGGAGTATCTGGCCCAATTTGACAACATTTGGTCAATAGAACACTAGTGCATCATGACAACTTTGTAAGGCACTGGACAAATGGACAATGAAGAACTACCTGAATCTGAAACACAATGCTACAACTTCATAGTTCCAGCATGGAAGTCGAAGACACCGCAAGAAGTTTAAAAGCCAAGAAATAATCCAAGAAAGCTTTGTAAAACATGGTCAAATGCCTCAAAATTTTGGGGATTAGTTTCAGTATCCACAGCGATGAGGGAAACAAACCGAAAAGATTGGAAAACAAAACAAAAAAGCCAAAAACAACCTTATTTATCACAGTAGAACAGACAACAAAAACTTACATATTTACAAAGAAATTGACCTAACATAAAAGATCTGGCAAAACATGTCAGATTGCTCAAGCTAGAAGTGAAAGTGACGCAGTTATACTTTCTCGGTTCAAACACCACAGAATGGTAAATGCATAGGTTCTACATACATTTAGACAGTAACAAATATCTGACTGGTCAAAAATAAGTTACTATTTACACTCTTCATCCGTTAATAAAAACTGATAATGCCAGTAATGGACAACTGAATTTGCACATTTCTCCAAGTTTACAGATAAGGCATGTACAGTATTTGGTCCACAGTTTCAGTTTGTTTATTTCTTAATGTCCATTTTATTTGGTGTCTTCTGTTTCTGAGGCTTGTTTAATCTGCCGCGAATGCACCACTGCTCCAGCCAGTAACTGCTGCTCCAGGGCCACGTGCAGATCTGAGCCCCCCAGCTCCAGCAGGGGCTCCAGGCCGCCTCTGGACATGCCCCTCTCCTCCTGGGGCAGTTGGGATTCTTTGGCCCCCAGTGCCCTTCGCCTCCGCCTTAGATCAGTCTCTCCCTGGTCCCTGGACTTCTCGTGCGAGTCCTGGGGGTCGGCCTGGTTCTCTTTGAGGTCTCGTCCTCCGTTTTTCAAAGCCTCTCCGCCTGCCCTGTTGTTCCCCTGTGCACCGTTTTGGGCTCCCTCAGCTCGCTCCCCCTCTTGTGCCTCGTCCAGCTTGTTGTTTTTCACTCTGTTGGGTCCGTTCTCTGCTTTTTGGACTTCTCTTTGGAGTGCCTCTTCAGATGCCTTTTGCTGCTTTTCCCTCACTCTCTCCAGCTCCTGTTCTTTGGCCAGTTTCTCCTTTTTCTGCTTTTCCCTCTCTCTCTCAAGCTCCTGTTCTTTGGCCAGTTTCTCCTTGTGCTCCCTCTGCAATCGTTCCTTCTCTACTCGTGCCGCTACTTCTTTTTCAATTCTCTCCTGCTCAGCCCTCTGCTTGGCCAGCTCTGCCTCTTGTCGCTCCTTCTCTAATCTTGCCTGAACGGCTTTCTCAATCTCTTGCTCTTTGGCTAATTGTTCCTTTCTTTCTCTCTCCAGTCTCTCCTGTTCGACCATTGCCTTTACTTCTATCTGTATTCTCTCTTTCTCTTTTTTCTCTAGCTCTTCCTTGGCAAGCTTTTCCTTTACCTCCCTCTCATGCTGTTCAAGTTCTAGCCGTGCCTGAACTTCGTTGTCTATTAGTTTGTTTTCTTGTACCTGTTCTTTAACTTGTGCCATCTGTTCATTCTGAGCTACAGGCTGAACATCCACAACTGTCTTTTTCCCAAGTGGTACTCCCCGGGCTCCAACCTCGTCTTCCATCGGTACAATGTCCTCTTTGTATGCCCCCGGGGCGGCTACCTTTGCCACGCCCTCCACGCTGTTAGCTCCGGGCACGGCCTTGTTTTTGGCAACTACCTGAGGGTCCCCTGCCCCGCCCTGAGGAGCATCCCCTGCTGCTGCCACTGCCCCCTCTTTAGACTGTTTCAGGTCAGAGGCAGGTTCTGGGTCTTTGGCTTTCACTGCTCCACCTTCAACCACCGCATGATCCTGGATTTTCTCTCCATCACCTTCAGCCACTAAATAAAATACAGTGAAAGGATGCTGAAATTAACAGAAACCAACATTGGGCATGCAATACATTTTATTAAATGAATGAGAAAGCTTTATGACTTTCACTTGGAGTAAATCCAAGTGACTTGATGTTGGCATATACAAATAATTAGTGTGTATTCCACGTCTTTTTATTGTGTATTGTTAATAAATATCAGGATTTTTTCGATGTGTTCTTCTGTCTGATGGATTGTGTCACTACCAAAATGTAAAACAGACTTACCCCCAAACTAACTCAAAAAGTAGCATTTTAAACTTCTACTTTCTACTCTTTTTGAGTAATATTTGCATGACTACATTTTATTTCTACTCGAGTAAAGCAATGCTAGACATGACTTCACTTCAGTAAGTACACAACTGAACTCATTGGAGTTTTATGAAGAGTTTTTCATTCTAAAGAGCACCCTCAATGGACTGAATGTCAAAACAAATGATACACACTGCAGGAACGCAAGTCTTGTATATTTATTGTATTTTAAAGGCAATATACCTGATTGTTTCCTAGTCGTGCGATGACATTTGTTTTATCCTCCTTTAATATATCATTAATCTCTTAAGCCCTAGGCCTTTTTCTCCAAAAATCATTTCTATACATCATAGGTGCACATGGCTAATCTTGGTGTCGACACATTTGGTAGAGCTTAGAGATGACGATGGAAGTGAAATGTATAATGATGTTGTTTGACAATAAAATGAGGTTGCCATGGGTTTGAATGAATTTACGCCTGAAAAAAACACACATTTTCCCGCAAAAAGGCCTTTTTCCTCCCTGTGGTGGAGCAAATAACAACAGAAATGGATAATCCCACATCAGCTGTCACTAACTTGCAACTTTGGAATATTTTGCTGCGTAAAACACATAGTAACCAAGAGTCCCCATTTTTGGGGACTCTCGGTCTTAAGAGGTTAACTTGGACATTTGTGTAAATAATACTGTGCATCTAATTATGAGGCTACTTTTGTAGCATTTCTGTGACGGTGACCCTAAAGTAACCCCTGCAAGTTGTGAAATGTGCTTATAAACTCATCTCTACGAAGAAGCGGGATTTTAGAAATGTATTAGGAAAGTTAAGTATGTGTTTGAACCACAAAATCAAAAGGCTTGTTTAAGATGATACATTTTTAGACTCAAAATGTCCTATTTTAAGTAAAATATGATCCTAATTTAGGAGAATTAATGAGTCTTATTAGACCAAAGGCTAGATTTGAGCTGAAATACACACATTTAGAGCTTCAGAGACTTCACATATCACATATAGCAAGTAGTTAATAACTGAAATTGAGCCTTTTTCTCTTATTCCAACCACCTAGACAACCCAGTCATAACAGCTTATTTTAAGATTCTTCACTATAATAAAAAGATGCTACTTCCATTGGCAGATTTTTCACTTACTTGGAGATAAAAAGCCTGTCTTAAATATTTTTTGCTCGTTTTAAAGACATCTTGTTTTTAAAGCATTTCCCCCAGTGAATTTCACACTCATTTGGCTTCAGATACTCTGCTGTTCTTCATCTACATACCCTCTATTTCAAACACATGTACGCACCTGCAGGTTGTTTCTGGTGAATCTCCTTGTGCTGCTCTTCGATGACGGCTAACAGTTTTTCCTGTTGATCCAGAAGCCTCTTCTGCTGCTCTTGCTGCTCTTTTATCACCTGCAGAAGCACGGCGTGGTCGAGCTGGCCCTCTGCACAGAGAACAATAGTCAGGTCCTATTCCACAGACACCAAAATCTCTCTGTTAAGAGTTGTTTAGTCAACAGAAATAACCATCTTGAAAAGAAGATCAATGGTTAATTTCTATTGCCATGTGTTTTGTTAGCAATGTTAGTCAATTACAGTTCTCTCTAAACTACTGAGTAAATTAAAAGCACAAGAAAAGGAACAGAGGCAGGAGAGAATTCATACCTGCAACCAGCTTTTTTATCACTGTCATTGTAGTCCAGCACAGAAAGAATGAAAAGTGGTACAGGAAACAAGAGCAAAAGCAAACAAAAGATGTCAACAAAGAACCAAAGGACTGCAAAGCATCAAGGTCAAGGTATAAGTCTAAGAATCTATAGTTATCACTTTTACACGCAACAAACGCTGGATCTCCAGGTACTACTGCCTTTATTTTCATAACCTTCTCTGAATTTGTAAATGTAAAAATCATTTACCGTCCATTTTCTCATCAGCTCCGTCTTTGCCCTCTGCTCCCTGGCCATTAGCTACAGCAGGATTTTCCCCTTCAGGAACTGAAGGAAGATGACAAAAGGCAATGACAAAACATTTAAGATAAAAATACTGTACATATATTTATTCACTTACTGATTTCTAACACATTGAACACTTACGTTTCACAGGATCTTGTGGAACCCCGGCTTGGTTTACTGCAGCCTCTTGTAATGAATCTTGCTTCACGTCTTCCTTTAGCTGGGGAACATCTTCCTTTAGGAGTCCATCATGCTTTTCCAAAATCTCATTTGAAAGCTTGTCTCCAGCGCCTACGTCCTCCTTTTTACCATCGACTTCCGCAGGCTTTTGCTCCTCTATCTTCTCCTCCTTTTTGTCCAGGATTTCAACTTGTTGCTTTGGTTCATTTTGAGATTCAACTTCAGGGTCTGCAGGTTTCTGCTGCTTCTCTTTCTGAAGCTCCTCGGCGTTCTTCCTTATGTCCACAATAACCTCGTCATGAGGAATAGGAGGTTCGTGTCGATGTGCTTCAGCCTCTGGTTCAACAACACCTGGACAAAAAATGTATTGTTTAGGAATAATTCTTATAATAGAAAACATTTACAGCAGTTTTAGAGTTACAGTTTTTAATAGTCATTCTTACTGCATATGATTGAATTTTTTTTTATTTCTAGGTTAAAATTCATATTTTATATGAGTTGTGCCTTGTTGAAATAGGTTGAAGGTGGGTCAGAAGCACTGGTATAAACTGTGTAGGAAGGTAGTTTGGTAGATAGGTGTAGCAGCAACACCCGTGGCAACAAGACAACACTGTACAATTGTCAGATATTGATTTTGTGCAGATTCTGTAGCTTCTGATATACTCTGAGCAAATATTTTAAAGAATATTAATGTGCCACCCTCCCCCCAAAATGTGAAAACCTTGATGCGGCCTCATCTGTGTTGTTCTTACCAGCTCCTGGACGGTCCAGCTGCACCTCTTCATCCTTTTTCCTTTCAGGTAAATCCACTGGTCCTTTAATCTGAGGGGGCTCGGCCTGGTCCTGCTCCTCAGCAACAGGCATCTCAGGTTTCTCCAGCTCCACTGGCTTCTTCTTTGGGACATCTTCTACAAACAGAAAGCATAAAGTTATAACATAGTAACACTTTGAGTATCATAATCAATAGATTCATAAAACAAATGGCTATTATGTACTGGGCTTTTGTGGTTTTTCCTCACATTACAAAGACTATGGCGCAGATGGTAGAGCGGCCGTCTCATGATCGGAATATCGGGTTTCGAATCCCTGCTCACACAGGTGCAGAGATTGTGTCCTTGGGCGAGACACTTCACCCAACACCTGTGTGAGTGCCTGGTGGTGGTCAGATGGTTTGTTGGTACAGCTTCTGTCAGTCTACCCCAGGGGCAACTGTGGCTACAAACGTAACCTACCACCATTCAGCATAGAGTGAATGGTGTAACGCACTTTGGATGTACCACTTGGGGAAAAAAGCGCTATACAGATAAGATTCCCTTTCCCCCTGCCTTGCAAAAACTGAAATTGAACAACATGTTTCTCTAGTACAGGGTCAATATAGACCTTTTATAAGACAGCAACTAAGCGCTGAGATGTTTGTTGTCATGTTGAGAAGAGCCACTAGATGGCACCAAACACTACTAAAATTAAAATTGCAGGTGTTTAGAAGTTGCTCAAGGGAAAACATTGGAACTTGTAAAATGACTGAAATATAGAAGATCACAAGTCAAAAGGCCATGTAATTCAAATTCACAAAATGATACTAAAAGTAAAACTGTTGGATAAGCTCCTGCCACTCTTCTGACAATAGGTCTTTCTCCATTTGTTTATGTGGACTCCTTTAAAACCCGTTTCACCCTCTTTGTTTTATATAGTGAGGCGCTAGCAGGCATTTTATAGCTGCCACGGGAGATATGGGAAGAGATGGAGGTGCAGACAATGTATTTTAGGGGGAGGGGGTGGCAGGAGAAATGAACAGCGATAGGACAAGGGGGGGGCTGAGAAATTGCCGGAGTTTGAAGGGCATCACTCTCGCTCTATCAACGTCAGCCGCTCACTGCTGCTCTCAGATATTATCAAGAGGTTATCTCCTCCAGCTGCCTGTCTGTCCATCAGTCCCTCTGTCTGTCTCCTCCTTTTCTTCTCCGCCAGATGAAAGAATGGCCTTTTTCTCTCAGACTCGGTGCTTTTGTTTTAGTCTGTCTAGTGCTTTGGCCTCAACTTTGTGGAGCGCGCCGTGTTTTTTTGGCGTCAGGGTTTGCTGCCGTCCGTGACATTTTTGCAATAACAAAGTCTAAACAGGTTGACTTTTTGCATCGACTCTCCAAGAATCTTATTTCTGGCATGTGCAATCTCGCGGTAGAGGGTCACGAGTAAGTGTTCTTGTTGTACCAGTCCCAAGGTTGGATGAATGAAGAGGGTTTCAGAAGAAACAAAAAGGAAAAAAAGGAAAGACAAGATGAAAAGCAAGATGAAAAGCTCACAGGTGGGACTCAGGGTCATCAGCAATTTTAGATTTCATTCATTTTGATGAGAGGTAATTTCATTTATGCTTTAGCAATGCATTAAGTTATATGTTTTTCTGGTTTAGACATTTTCTAGTCCAATTTAAGTCTAGCTTAGAACCTCTTTAGGCCCGGTTTAGGTCTGATTTGATCTTAATCTAGGCCTGGTGGTACTTGGAAGGTCAAATATTTTAGAAGGTGGTACTCCAAACGTTCTCAAGATGTGGCAAGTCTATTTTCAGTGGGTTGCGGGTTTTCGCCAAAATGGAAATAGATTTTTTTAGCTGTGTGCTCAATCACAGACACATGGCGTCTATTTTGACACACCCACTTCTCCTATTTGTCGTCCTCCATCAAACATTGAATTAATACCTACCAAAGTGAAGTGTGAACTTACAGCGAAAACAGATACCTTCATTCACCTCATAAAGGGAATACACAAAACTTTATGTATTCATAAAATAGAAATTATGATATGATTTTACATATCACCCACCCGCAAAATGATCTATGGCAGAATAATCTCACGCAGACACCTATATACTGTAATACAAACATGGACAATCCTGCCTCGTTTGCGAAGCTCTTTAATGTACATGCCTCATCGCGTGGGTAAGTGATTGCGGACCGTTAATGCATGTTATCATCTTTACCGTGCTCAACAGGGAGGTCAGGCAGCGGCGGCGGGTTGATCCTGCCCGGTGCCGGAGGGGGGTGAGCCGGGACCTTGGTACCTGGGCCGCTGGTGGAGATGGAGAGTGTGGTGACGGTGCTGATGAGCAGGATGCACAGGCCCACCAGGAGCACCAGCTGCGTGTGGAAATGGAAACTTCAGAAACGCGCAGTGGTAAAGACATGGTGGCGAACGTGATAGACGTTTACCTGAGCCACAACGCCATTCTTTTGGATTTTTCTGTAAATGAGAGCAGGGCAGATGAAGCAGATGAGGCTGCCCATGGTGGCTCCAGTCAGGCCCAGAATCGTTTCCACTGAAGACAAAAAGTTGACAATTTAGAGAAAGCAATTGATGTTACTGCTTAAAGTGATCGTCTGTAAGTTTACAAAAAAAGGAGAGAGAGAAATCTTAAATGAAGTAAATGACCTCCCCTTCCCCTCCTAATTGAACCAGAAAGCCTCTTGGTCACAGTACAAAGGAAAGCTTGTTTCATTGGTCCACATGCATCCTGTAAGACTCTGACTTGTTGCTAAGGTAATAAAAAGATGAGCTTTTTTTAGTTAGTTACTTTATATCAAAATTCAGGCAAAGACTGACAACACATTCTATTAAATTTGCAATACATTTTGACTTGCACATGATCACTTTATGCAGCAATTTGACAACATAAAACCACTTTTGTTTTACCCGTTATGGCTGCATATGTTCTGTATATACTGCATATTGTTCATACATTTACATAACGCAGGCACGTGGTATGGTAAGCCAGGAACACTGTGTATTTAGCTGTCTGTGCACCTTATCGCGAGCTCCATTCATACCTGCCTGTGCCATTTATACCCAGCTCTAGGCTCTGGTCCACGGTGCCCTGCTCCCAGTTGGCAGCAGTGCACACTGGCTCCACCTCTGCCTCTGTGGACCGGCCAGACGGGCATTTGTCCCGGAAACCCATCGCTTATCCGAAGGATGGACACCATATTGTCTGCCTCAGATTTAGTGTCCATTCTCTCCGGGGTCCTTACCGCCCTTTCCTCAGTCTATTAGTCTGATTAGAAACACAAAGACACAGCCAAACCCCATGCATGTGTGTGTCCAGCCAGGCGCAGGACTAACTTGTGGCTGCGATGTAACACAATGAAGAAAACATAAAACCATGCTTTGTACAATGTATGGAAGTGGTTTGTAAGTGGGACAGAAAGAATCTAAGAAGCTGACACAGTGCCAATATTGCTGTGCATAGATTTGTGAGTGAGAGAGAGCCTGCAGAATAATAGCCCTATCTTCCCGTCGGCCCATCGAAAAGGAAATAAAAGTTAGGGCCCTGATTTAAGGACTGTGTTAGAGTGTGACAGTCACTGACTCGTAAAGTCACATTCACACACATCGTAAAGCTGCAGAGCTGCTCCGCCCTCATAAAGGAACACGGGCACCTTAAAGGCCTTCACTCAGGCTCCCAGCTCCCACCAGTACAAGCACAGACATACCATTAGGGATGAGGATGCCCCCCAGCATAGTCCCGAACACTATGCACAGGGTGATCATCTTAAAGCGAAGAGGAGGCATGTATCCACCCGCAGCAAACGTCCCATCCTTCTGCTGCATGAGCAAAAACACACAAAACAGTTCAGTTTCTAACCCTTTGCTGACGTCATTTCATTAGGAGACAGTAATAGTATTTATGCATACATATACCAATTATAAAACTAATATTGCAACGTCTGGTAATGAAATTGCAAAGATAATCTAATGGCAAGTAATAAACAATTGTAGTTACTGAACAAAAGACCTACTATCAAGATCAATGAAGTTTGACCAATTCTAATGTCTGTAACACACACAGTATGATGCACTGTATATGAGCTCACCTGCTGCTCAAAGACCATGGTGTTGATGGCCTGACGACAGGGCAAGATCATCATTGGAAAACCAACAGCCACCGACATCATGAAACCCACACGGATCATCTCCGTCACCAGATTGGATGGGAAATTCATCAGAACATTTCCGGCAATGGTGTCTGTGAAGCTGACATAGCCAAAGAAGCCCACCTAAAAGAACACACACACACACACAAAAAAAGGCTTTTGCATGATCTTGAGATTTTACGAAGTAATAATGTGATCACTATAACAGGTAGGCCTACAGGAGGAAGAATGGACCTTCCACTCACAGTTATGTAAAAGATGGTGACCACTTTGAGGGAGGAAGTGAAGATGGTGCTCATGCGTTTGACCGAGGGTTCGTCCAGACTGTCATAGGTGGGCAGCACTTGCCTGTTGGGAGACAAACAGTCCACATGTCCCTGTAGAAGAGCTCGCTGGGACAACTCCTGCTGCTGCACATCCATGTACATGTGTGGATACTGCCAACGCAGCCCCATTCTCTATCCCACAGAGGTTTTTAAACAGCAGCCACCAGTACACAGTGACAGGCTAACTTCAAATTTAGCTGTAATCACGCTTTTGTAGATTTTTTTAATGAGCCATATGGGGCCCATTTGTGCCACTCAATAATCAAATGATGCATCACTCTCCTTATGTCCTTGTCAGCTTCCAACTCAGAATAGCGATTTTACTGTGTTTTTTAGTCTATTAAAGTTCTCACAGCAGAAGGCCGTCATTAGTTGCTTATCAACTTACACTTTGTATTGTCTCCCATGTGACTGATACTCAAGTCATGCATGGCATCTCGCAACTATAAATGTCAAATATTTTGCGTATCCTAGTTTACAATTTTTCACAATTTTAAACTTTATCTAAGGACAAAGTCAATCACAGTCATTATAGAGTTGTACTAAAGATTTTCAAATATATTATTAAAAGCCATAGAAATGTTGGATAACGGTTTCTCCTTCTATTCCTCATTAGAAATTACCCTTAATTTGTAAATATACGAGTCATTGGGGTAATCAGTCTGCCACACAGGCACATGAATGCAACAGCTTCAACAATAGCATTGACATTAGAGCTGCAGCTTACAACTATTTGCTGATAATTTCCAACAGTAAAATTTGAACCTTATGAAGCCAAGTCTATAGATTTTAGTCTGTGTATCTTCAGGACAGCAATTATCTGATTGTTACATTAGAATATTAATTAATCATCAAACAGTGTTTCCCATTAATAAATAAGAGACTATGGCGGCCCCCCATGGTCTAATTTTCTCCACCATGGTCAGTTAAGCAAGACATTTGCATTGGAAATTACAATTCATGTGCTTCTTGTCTGAACATAAAAACATAACATTAACTATACTGTCCAGAAATTGGATTGATAAGATAAAATATCAGTACAATGTTACATTTTTACTCCAAAATACCTATATGACTTCTAAAACTAATCATTTTATTCCCAAATCTCTGTTTTGTTTTCCAAGATTACCATTTGAGTTACAGTGACACCGCAATTTCCCTTGTGGATCAATAAAGTTTGTCTAAGTCTAAGTCTCAAAATGAATATTAGATTCAATGATTTGAAGATCACCTATACCACCATAATCTCTTTCAAATTTGTGGGAAACCTTGCATCAAATAACCAGATTTGTTGTTGCAGCCCTAAATAAAAAGGTGCACTATGTAAGTTTATGAGGGGAAAAAATGATATTAATGCGTATTTGACCTTTTAGTGGCCCAGTGGCTGTATGGGTGCAGCATGGCACCACAGCGGCGTTTATTGATGC
>OMNZ01025442.1:0-11195 GCA_900303255.1 Lesueurigobius sanzi | reverse complement strand
ATAAGATATCTTAACCAGATTTGTTTTATTGTTATTATCAGTGGTTGTCAAAGTTTTTTTGTTGTTGTTTTGTTTTTTTTTTACCTCATTTAATACACCTCTATATGGGCAACATTAGTTTAATACATCTCTATATGGGCACCATTAGTTTAATACACCTCTATATGGGCACCGTTAGTTTAATACACCTCTATATGGGCACCATTAGTTTAATACACCTCTATATGGGCACCATTAGTTTAATACACCTCTATATGGGCACCGTTAGTTTAATACACCTCTATATGGGCACCGTTAGTTTAATACACCTCTATATGGGCACCATTAGTTTAATACACCTCTATATGGGCACCATTAGTTTAATACACCTCTATATGGGCACCATTAGTTTAATACACCTCTATATGGGCACCGTTAGTTTAATACACCTCTATATGGGCACCGTTAGTTTAATACACCTCTATATGGGAACCATTAGTTTAATAAACCTCTACACACCTCTATATGGGCACCATTAGTTTAATACACCTCTATATGGGCACCATTAGTTTAATACACCTCTATATGGGCACCATTAGTTTAATACACCTCTATATGGGCACCGTTAGTTTAATACACCTCTATTTGTGCACTGTTAGTTGCACGAAGCACATCAAGACGGTACTCAATTTCTTGTTCCTGTTCGCTGTAGCAAAGCCTCATCAGAAATCTTTTGCTTGAAAACAGTAATGTCCCGTATCTCTGTTCGATACACGATGTCTTTAACATAACCCCATAAAAAAGTTATATCTGGTGAACGTGGTGGATCCCTTCCAATCCACCGGTCTGGAAATGTTTGATTGAGGTACTGACGAGCATGCAGTCCCCGATGTGGTGGTGCAACATATTTCTGCAAACTCATGGTTGGTTGAAGCTCATTCAGTTGGTGCCACATATTCAGTCAAAAGGGCAAGGTGAACATTTTGCATTTGCAGTAATGCCTCGTGGACGAAAAAATGGACCAATTATCACTTCAATCACTTTTGAATTCACGATTACAATGTGATTACAAACTTTGATAACTGATTACAATAGAACAGATCTGGTTAAATCTGGATATCTCATCAACTGCCTTTGTAATACATTTTAAAAAATGTAAAGAGGCTTTATGGACACTCTACTTTATGCTAATGCCTTGTAAAAAGTGTTGCTTAGAAAAGTTGCTTACAAAGTTAAAAGTAAAATGATGCTGCGTGTGTGCATTTTAACTGCAACTCGTTAAAACCACATGTGAAACAGAAACTCACAAAAACTCTGCTTCTCCAAATAAAGTGAAAAAATCATGACCAACAGAGGGCGACAGAGAAACGTTAAACAGGTTTAAGAGAACCTCGCTTTAGGTTGAATGTACAGTATGTATGTCTGAAGTGTGCATGTTGTGTAAAGGGTCATTCCCAGTTCTGTTTGTTTTGAGTGTCTGGTATACTAAATAATGTAAGTAAAAGAATGTGAATGCAACACAGTAATATCTAATTTTACACACTTTTGTCTATTTTAGATCACAAGGTACAAAAGTTACACAATCTGACGACGCTAAATCAAAATCTCCACAATTTATTCGCACTGGGCAGGCATATGTTTTATGTTCTTGTCATATTTTCCTGTATACGGCATGTGCAGTAACTAAAAGAGCATTGCCTATTTTTCTTTTGTTCATGCTCATTAGAAAAGAGAAGTGAAAAACACATACACTTCCTTTCTTCCCGCATTTAAAATAAGTTCAGCCTCCCATCAGTCAGTGGATCATTCAGTCATGGGACCCGTGTGGGCTCTGCTGCTGCTGCTGCTCTCCATCACTGAAGGTCAGGACAGATGATTGATTTGTAAAATGTATTCCTTTCTTGAAATACATTTGAGATGGTAAAATTGGACTGGAGTTTATGTAGATTTCTGTTTAGTCACCCATGATGCTTGCTTGTGTAATTGCGGCATTTTGCCCTGTACTCATCTGCTACATGTTGAAATGAGGCCTTTTTAAAATGCATACAGCACATTTAAATACATTTTCACCAAAACCTACTAAATACTTACACTTATAAGATTTCACATATTTTTATTGTTAGTTTTCTTTGGTTTTATGTGTTTGTCTTGTTTTCATTGATCCTTGAGCTCAGGAAGTGACATACAAATTGGCAGAATTTCCATAACTGTTGCTGTGCCAACCATATTATGAGTTGTATACGGAAATTAGTTTATTTTTAGATCAATTATTTAACAGTAGAATAATAATAGTTTATGGAAATCTCATCAAGACTAAACTCTTTAGTGTCACTTCTGATTCCTTTCATGGATTTAGCACAATTATTACAGCTACACCCTCTGGTTACCGCCAACCAACGAAATCCCCCTAATATTCCCAATAAAAAGAGAAATCTGGAATTACATATAAACAGTGTATTATTACAGAGTTCAAAATGTGATAACAAATCATCAGAGAAAGCTTTAATAACAATAAATGAAGAGTGCCATTGACAAAAACCAACATATACTTGTCATTTTCTCTTTGTGTAGCAGTGTTTTTAATTACCAGACCTATTTTATTACTTCAGAAATATGAAGCCACTTTTTATTGATCAAATGGATTCAACTTTAGTTTTACTGGTGTCTCCTTTCTTAAATGGAAATACAAATTTAAAACAAGTTTGCAAAAAATTCAAAATGGAGATATCTGCTTTTGCAAATTAACTCTTCAAATGTCCCCCCCAGAGGAAAATTCATATGGAACTCTGTGTTAACAGATATAAACAATACAATTAAAGAATTACACTTTAAAATATTACATAATACATATCCATCAAATTATAAAATATCAAAATACACGGTACAGGGTTTCCGCGCGGCATTGAAAAGCATTCAAAGTCATTAAATGAATTGTGTCAAAAATAAGGCCTTAAATGTCATTAAAAAGCATTAAATAGAATTCAAACTGGCATTAGATCAAAAGTTCCTGGAAAATAATGACATTGTTCAACTACTTCTAATGCCGAAGTTTGGCGAAAATCCCAAAATAGAGTTTAGACTGGTGTTTGGGAAGAAATTATACACTATTTCTGTTCAAAAGTTGTTAGTTGTATCAATGTTGTATTTGCATTGAATATGGGGTACAATATTAAATACGCACCAATTTGTGGCATTTCTGGCATAAAAAAAAGACACGATACCGGCATAAACCCTGCTGTAATAGCAGGGTTCAAAATGTGATATCAAAATCATCAGAGAAAGCTTTAATAACAATAAACGCCCTGTAAAAAGTGACATCTTCATAAGTAAAATTTGCCTGAATTCAGAATATTGGACCTTAATCGGAATGAATTTGACTGCCAATGGAACAAGCATTTTTGCACTTAAAGGAAGGACAAGCATATAATTTCTAGTAAATAACCCTGCTGTAATAGATCCTAAATGAGATTTCTGTGAAAAACAGAATTTTCTTTGATGTAGATAGATTTCGGACAATTTTTATTTATTTTTAGAAAGTCAAAACCTGTCACATGCGCTTTTAGTAATTGTTGGTTGAACTCTCGCAGGTGCTGAAGCCCCCTGTGATGCCAGACAGAACAACACTCAGTGCTACGGAGCTCTAGGAGGAATTATGGAGATCCGACTGATGGACAAGGGGTCACCGACAGACAGATGTTTTTGGAAAAAGAGTAAACAAACAATTTTTGAATGGAAAAACAAAAAAGTTACTAATGAAACTCAAAAAAAATATACAGATAGAGCCATATTTAATTCCAGCACTGGAATATTTCAAATGAAAAACTTATCAAAAAATGACAGTGATACTTACACTCTGGAATTGGTTGATGCAAATGGAATATCCACTAAAACTATCATTGAACTAATAATTGAAGGTAAAGAAAGTCATTATATTCCACAATATAGTCTATATTTGTATATAATGATAACAATTACTTTCATTATCAAGCCCCAGTGTCCTCTGCGCGCGTGGTTCAACAGTGTGTGTCCAGAGGGGAGATGAATGTGACCTGCACCGCTGAAGGAGGGGACAGTCCTGAGTTCAGCTGGACTCTGAATGGACAAACCCTCACAGGCGATCAGCTTCTCTCCAAAAATGACAAAAACAACACCATCACCCTGAAACAAGACACAAAGGGACTGCTGCGCTGCTCTGTCAAAAACCATGTCAATGAAGTTTATGAGGAGCACAATATTTCAAATTGTGGTAAGTTTGAAGCTGTGAAATCCTGATAATCTTTTATATCCTGGAGGTTCTTAATCCACCTACAACCTCTTATTATCATTCAGGAAATAGTCCTGTCTCATGCCTGTAAAGTTTAAAATGTTCTGTCCCCTAACTTTTGTCCAAAAACTGTCATAAAAACCCACATTAACTCAGGACTTCCTCTTAAACTTTAAAATCCTCCTTTTTATAATAGAATTTATGAACTGCACATCAAATGGGACAGAGATATCAGGTTGGGTTCCTGAAGCCAATAACACGTGCAAAAAACAAAGAACAACCTCTGCACCCATCACTCCTGTGGGTAAGAATCCTGCCCTGACCCCCACCACAACTAACAGTGTATCGACCAGCGACCCAAGTGACCCTTGGTACATTCGTAAGTCAATACTAACCTGTACTAACTTGACTAAACAATATAGTATCTGTTTTACGTGCAGATTTTGTTCTGTGTTCAGGCCCTCACCCCCAGTTTCTGTTGTTTTCATAACAGGTTACTGGCCCATTGTGGTTGGAGCACTGGCAGGTGTTTTCATTATTGGGATGATGGCCATTGCAGTTATTTGCGTCCTGAAGAAAAAGCGCAAGAAAAACAGAGGTCTGTATGTTAAAACCGAATGCATTTGGAAAAGGATTGTGATCTTATTGCATATGGACCTATTTAATTGTGTGGCAGGCTGATTATAAATTACGTATTTGTCTATTTGGGTGAGTCATTCCCATTCATTTCAGCTCCAGACAGGACCCAACTTTTCTTGTTTTATTGAGGGAAACCAGAGTACCTACAGAGAACATAAAAAATAAAACACACAGACAAGTGAGCGCTTCTGTGGGTCCAACTGTAGTAATGTCCACAAAGACAGGCGCTAGATCAACCCAATTCAGATCAAAAATAAATCAAACATACAGTATTTAGTATCAGGCTTACATAGGAACAAATAAGATTGGTCCTTAACCCACTCTACTTCCCCATGTTTTTTGGTGTACATGCTATTTCAATACAACACCGTTTGACTTTTGATGAACTTGTATCTATTGCAGACGAGGAAGAAGAGCTGACCTACGCCGATGTCCGGTTTGTGCAACAGCCCGGCAGGAGGCCACAGCAGCAGGCGCCCGAGAAGGAAGTGGAGTACGGCCAGGTCAAGTTTTCAAACCAGAATCACCCTGTGTCCGAAGCGGCTGATAACGCTTGTATATACGCCAAGGTCCAGAGGTAATTCATGTTAGAGGAAAGAACACCCGCAACAAAGGACATGTTTCATAGGAAGAGGTCTGTGGCTCGATGTAAAACTATTTATTTGTGAGCTATACAGTAGTCAATTGGAGTCCAGGTCCAAGCACCTTATTTTCCTCGTTGCCTTGGCAAAGGTCTGTGTTCCCTTCTTGTAAATAAGTACATAGTTCTCATTTTTATTTTTTAACTTTTGTTTTATAATGGGTTGTGTTTCAAGTTGAATAATAATTTTAAAATGTGTCTTGATAATGACCTGCTTAAGGAGACTTTATTGATCCACCAGGGAGACACTGCAGGTCACTTTGCTCTTTCACTTTCACCTGGAAGAAAATAAATGGCCTAATCTTCACATTATGTTTATTATATAATTATTGAATCATAGTTTCTCCGTAGATTTATTTAGAAAATTGTATCTTCAAGCGCCATTTTCTCAAAATGTTTTTTTTCTCACATTGTTGCAACCGAGTTTCCCCTTTAGCAGCTCCTACAGACTCAAAATGTTCTATTCATGTAATTAACAATATTTTGAAGGTTTGTTCGAAGGGATTTCATTCCTCGCCCGATGAATTGAGTTTTAACACTTTGTGGCCCTTCAGTCTGTTCATTAAATGCTTCAATGCTAAGTCAATTGCCATTTACTGTATTTTATGTTTCTGAAGGTTGAAGCAAATAAAGCACATTGCAAGTTTTACAAGTCAAACTTTTGTTTTCCCAATAGTCGAAGTTACATGACTGATTTGAAGGTCAAAGGTGGATTGCTGTGGACCATCATTCAGGGTAATTCAGGGCCATAAAGTGTTTATGGCCGCGATAGTTGCAGTGTCCTCAAACAAACCAACGAGGGGCTGAACTCTCGACGGACTTAATCTATCGAGCAAATAATTGACAGCAGACAACAAGTGCGTGCAACGTAATTTAGAGACACCCAACGCCCTTGACTTCCCATCAATCACTTTGTTTCCAAACACTGATAGTAATAATCTCTTTGGCAGTGCTGAGAAATCACTGGAAATAAGAAAGTAAGGTATGGTTACGCTGTCAACAAGGTTAAGCTGAATGTAAACTTGAGAGCAGGTGATTTCGAGCCTTTTTGTCATGTGACATGCCACACAATAGATATAAAACATCATGTGATAATGCTCTGTGCCAACAAACACTTACAACATAGTAATTAAGGTAAGACTCTGCTGGTGAATACATATAACAACAAATGTATTGAAAGCTTTCTGTCATATTCTTTTCATATAAAAAATAAACCATTTTATGTGTAAAAATGGCCTATATTTTAAATATTGGATAGAGCCAGGCTTAAATGTATGGTTTTATTTTGTTCAGAGAATTTTGGATATTTGGTTTAGTTTTTGAATATACTGTACTAGTTACTATGAATAAATGTAAGAATTTAAATTTTGCCTTGTTTTTCAGGATTCAAAACTCAATAAATCATTTATTTCCCCCCCTAATATGTATATGGGTGTGTGTATGTGTATGCCAAGCAGTACCAAGTGTACTCTTTAATGCCTGAGGACTGTGTATTATAACATTTTTCTTGTTAACCATACTGTACCACTGAAATCCGTGGAATAATGGAACTACCCCTTATGTTTTGGCGTCATTCTTGACATTTTCACCGTTTTTTTTCTTCTTTCACATGAAGTCAAGCACAAGTGTGAAACATTTGAACATTTTATTTGCAAAAACAGTAAAAAGTTGCTAGACAACTCCGTGAAACTAAAGTTCAGAAGATTTGAGCGAAGAGTGACTTAATATTTTCATTGCACGATAGTCCAGGAGTCATTACATTAAATGCTAAATAACAAGCTTTTCTTTCGGCACGTATGTGATTTAGCAGATTTGTTTGGAAATGAGCAAATGCACAAATCTGGTAAAGGAACAAAAAAATTCACACATTAAAAGTGTAACAATTGAATGACTAAAAACATAAAATCATTCCCTTTTATAGACAAGGGGGAGGGAAGTTTACTTGTCGGAGGGCTGAATGTCCCAAATGTAGCCCACAGTAAAACACCACTTTCATATACAGTACGCATACTGTCATCTAATAGGGATTGTTGCCAGAAAAAAATCATAGGACAGTAATTTTAGAGCACTAACAGTTTTGTGATAATATTTCTTGGGGCCATGGGTCCATGCTGAAGAGCCGAATCTGACCACCGACCCGTCATTGTTATAGACTAACTATAAGAAGTAGATGAAGTGGAGGGTCACAGACTGGTGGTCAGTGCAATGAATTATTCAAATATGTGAGAGAGAAACTGGAGACACAGCGCTCAGGAAGTCAGTACCATAAAAGTAGTTTTTGGGGAAGGTACTCTTTGGCGTTTGGGGAACAGAGAAACAAGAGAAAAACGAAGAACCAAGGCACTCCTCCCACATATACATACATCTAAAAACATTTTTTTAAATGTTGCTGTTTTTTTCTTGAAATAGGCTTGTTGGAGAGAAGGCTTTTAAAAAATGTAAATAGAGAATATACTGTGGGAGGAGTGCCTTGGTTCTTGTTTTTTCTCTTATTCAAATACGTGAATTTAGACAATGCTCAGCAGAATGTCAAAATCTTTTATGTCAATTTTTGTTATTGAGGTCATGATGGAAACAATATTTGCTCCAACAATTTGGGCCAGTTCAACAGAAATCTTGAGGACTGAAAGTCTGTGTCTCTTTAATTTATCTGTTTATGATTGAATTAGTCTGTTGCTCTGTTCATTATTTTATAGAGCTGACTCTAAAACAAATGTTCACATACAAGCGCATATACTGGTACAGTAAATGTGTTCAACTCTTCTTTGGATGTTGACTAATACGGTTGCAGTCAGGATGTGGACAGCTATCTGTAAATCTAAAGATAAGTGTGGAAACTCTGAGTGCTATTTCCTTATTTGTAACTATAACAAAAACAGCAACGCAAGCACTTACTCACCTTATAAAGTCACATCAAAAATAACTACTTATTCAGCTCTCGTAAAGTTTACAAAATATGCAATTACTCATTCATCATTTCTTCATCAATAAGTAACAAAAACATACAAAATAAGGTTTTATGAAGTGGCAGTGTGATGACCGAAGTCTCTTATCGCCGGCAGATGTGTTAATCTTTTGCGGTTTGTGTTGAAGTGATCAGTGCAAAAACATGAAGTGCAGGTTTACGTCACAGAAATTCGGTATCATTGGGTGTTTTAACAAAGAAAAAAAAGTTTTAAAATGAAACATCCAGCGCCTTGTCAGTCCGTGTAAAGTCATCTTTATCTAGTACTCCTCTGACACAGTATCAGATAAAATGTCTTGGCGTGGGCTGGTGGAGGTGTAGGCGCCCGGTGCAGGGGGTGTGGGCGTGGTGGTGCTGGCCTGTTGGGACTGCTGCTGCCGTTTGCGGTTAATCTTCCTCTCTTTGGCCCGTCTGTTCTGGAACCAAATCTTTATCTGGAAACAAAACAGAAAGAGAAAGTCAATAATAAAGAAGAAGTAATTGAGTTTTGCTTTTTTGTTTTTTAACATTTGATATTTTGGTTCATGTAATAATAATTGGCATGTTGTTCATAGAAAAGAATTCAGAATTCGTTAGCCTGTTCAATGGCTGGGCCGGCCCTGACGCAGAGTCCGAGAAGTTTAAACCTAGAGCGGCTGGATAGCTAAGGACATTGAACTATGATGAACTCTTATTTATCAAATCAAAACCAGAAACAAAACTACTAAAACAATTCAACAGTGGAGATCTGAATGTATTTGAATGTATTGTTCTATCTATTTCTGTGACTTTATAACCAAGCAACTTTCAGCAAAGGATTTTTTTAAATGGCCACATTTAGAATAGACAGAATGCTGATCTTCACTCTCATCGTCACTTCCTCTTCTATCTTTTGCTTTGACATTTACCACAGGCTTTCAATCAGGAAATAAACAGCATATAAAGTTGGTTTTACATTGGAGGCCCTGTCTGAAACTATGTTTATTTGGATTCGAGTCCAACACATTGGAAGCAAGTGACTCCCTCTGATTTTTCTGATATGAGTTGTGCTCATAAGTTTACATACTCTGGGAGAATGTTTGATTGTTTTTAGGCCATTTTTCTGAGAATAGGAATGATAACATAAAAATCTCGGTAAACAAAGCTTAAATCAATCATTAACAAAAAGAAAGTGGTTTACTCTTCTGGTGGGACCCCCCTTGAGAAAAAAGTCATCTCCAGGGAAGTATGGTGTGAGATCAGGAAGGCTAAAAGCAAAGTATGGCAGTGGTGACCTCAGAGCAGCCTGGCAAGGCATTAAATGCATGGCCTCTATCAATCACCAAAAAGAGGACAGAAAACCTGTTCGTGTAAATGGTGTTTCAGATTCTGATCTGCCAAGTGTTTTTAACTCTTTCTTTTGTAGGTTTGAGAGGGCAGACGGTTTGGGAAATATTTCTGCTTGTAGAGCGTCTCTCAAACCAAGTTGCGAAATTGTGATCTCACAAGATCAGGTGACAGCGCTTTTCAAAAAGGTAAAAATGGGGAAAGCTAGGGGCCCTGATGCCATTTGTGGGCGTACACTGCGCCACTGTGCCCCCCAGCTGAGCACTGTTTTTTGTCAACTGTTCCAAAGCTGTGTAGATCTTGGTCAGATTCCCAATTTGTGGAAAACATCTACAGTATTCCCAATTCCTAAAACAAGCACTTCAAAGAAACTGGACGAGTTCAGGCCAGTGGCCCTTACATCATTGGTGATGAAAACTTTTGAAAAAATTTTGAAGACGGAGATTTTAGCTGTCACAGAGGGTAAGCTTGACCCACTTCAATTTGCCTACCAGCAAAACAAGGGTGTGGAGGACGCTAAACTCTTCTTAGTGAACACTGTGTACAAGCACCTTGAAAACACTGGGGCTCATGTCAGGCTTTTATTTGCAGATTTTTCTTCTGCTTTTAATAAGATGCAGCCCCACATCCTGATTCAGAGACTTGCTACAGTTTTTAACTTGCCTGACCAGCTTCTTTTATTGATTTTAAATTTTCTCACGGACAGGATACAACAAGTATTTGTAAATGGTCAGATGTCCCCAGTGTCCACCTCCAATACAGGATCTCCTCAGGGGTGCGTCCTGTCACCTCTCCTGTTCATACTGTACACTGATAGCTGCAGGTCCACTCAGGAAAACAGATTTTTGGTGAAATTCTCAGACGACACAGTCCTGATGTCACTACTTTCAGGACCTGAAATGAATCATGGCCCTGCGCTGACAGTTTGTCCAATGGTGTGACAGTAACCATCTTGACCACCTTGAAACCCAAAGACATGATTGTTGATTTTAGACGCTCACCATCATCGTGGCTGGGCGGAAGTGTCATTCATGGCGAAGGGGTGGCAGTGGTGGAGAAGTACAAATACGCTGTACTTGGATCGATGACAAGTTGAAGTTGAACACGAATACAGACTCCATTGTGAAACGCGGGCAGTAGAGAATCTATCTTTTAAGGAAACCGCTTTATCCAGGGTCGGGTCGCGGAGGCAACAGTCCGAGCAGAGATGCCCAGACTTCCCGATCCGAGCTCTTCCTGGGAGATCCCAAGTCGTTCCCTGGCCAGCTGAAAGACCTGAGCTCAATCCGAATTAGTCTAATTATACCCACTAACACTAGCTCCTAACTCCCTAACCTTTGGTGGGGTCAACCTTTAGATCACTATGCAGGTAGGGGCTAGGAGCTATGCCATGGTTACACAAT
>OMNZ01025441.1:0-11699 GCA_900303255.1 Lesueurigobius sanzi | reverse complement strand
GCTGTAGTTACTGTAGAAATGTTTATTTTTGAAAAAATGTAGGCGCTCATAGCACTTTTTTGATTATTATTCCACTTAAATATGCTTCTATAAACATAGAAGGCTATAAACCTGACCTTCTATGTGAAATCTGTGTTTATTCACCATATGAAGAGTTCGTTTGCAAAAGCAGATATCTCCATTTTGAATTTTTTGATAAGTCGTTTTAAATTTGTATTACCGTCCTCTACAGGTAGCACCAGTAAAGTTAAAGGTGAATTAATTTGATCAATAACAAGTGACTTCATATTTCTGATGCACTAAAATAGATCTGGTCATTAAAATCTCATCTACAAAAAGAGAAAACTACAAGTATATGTTGATTTTTGTCAATGGCACTTATCTGTTTTTGCAAATAAACTCTTCATATATTCACATCTTTGAGAAAAAAAAAAAAAATGTCCTAAATGTTACCCCATAGTTGATCTCATTTTTGGCACAAATGTTACTCCATACTTTAGAGCTCCATGTTCTCTATAAATTTACCAGAAACGGAAAATGCATTATGAAGAAGAAAAAAACATATATAAGTCGCAGTGCCAAGTTGCATTTTAGGGGGGAAATTTATTTTATTCAGCTATATGGTTATTCAGCTACGAAGCATAAACAATGAACTGAATAGGTGTCTGGTATGTTAGCATAACATATTAATTCATATGTAAGTCGCACCTGAGTACAAGTCACAGGACCAGTCAAACTGTGAGAAAAAGTGTGACTTAATAGTCCGGAGAATACAGTATATGTTTTTCCTAAAGTCCCTCCTTCTCCGGAGGGGGAGGAGCTAGATCTGTTATTTTTCCAAAAAGTGTCCCTTTTTCTGTCTTATTTTTGATCACTTCAAATAACAATCAATAACTGCATCAGCCATTAGCATTTTTTTATTTTTGGGGGGAAACTTAACCTTACTGGTCATTGTGGCTAGTTTTTCGAAAGTTACTAGCCAGAGCATTGTGAATTGGTACAGGTTTTTGTATGATGGATTCAAGGGTTTCTCAACCAGGGGTATGGGACCTCTGGAGGTGCACAAGAGCTTAGCAGGGGCTACTTGGTATCATTTCAGCTACAAATAAGATCATGTATTATTGATTATCATGTTCAAATAAAAGCAATGTATTTAACTGTAAAAAGTGAGAGTTTGAGAGGCCCAAGGGGTACGCGAAACGAAAAAGTTTTGGAACTACTGATTTAGCGAATAAATGGAGTTAAAGACCATCCATATTTTGTGATTTAGTGACAGAGCAGTGTAATGTCCAATAATGAATTAACAAGTACAAGGATTTGAATAATTTACTCTTTTATAAGCTATAGATTAATAACATTTTGTTTTGTTCTTTTACTAGAGAATAGTGTTGCTACTAACTGTCCCAAAGGATCACAGTTGAAGGGAAAGAAACAAACCAGGATGCTACACTCACATAAAACACACAAACATCTTAAAAGCAATCAGCTTCTTTTTGTATCGTCACATAAAAAGGGTTGTGAAAAGTTCAAAATGTATTTTAGGTCATTGCCATCAAACACATGCCAAACATGCCAAAAAAAAAAAAAAAAACGTGTTTCATTGACTGTGACCTTGTCTAACAATGTGCCAGTATCAAACCCCACTCTTTATTATGTGTTGTCAGCAGTCTTTTCCAAATGTCACTTATCCCATCCACAAAAGCAATAAAGTGTTTTCTGCCTCACTAACACTTTCTCTCTCTCATATTGTGCGAGCGCTTAACTAAATTTACCCTGCAGCACAGAGCTCCTGCTGTCCACGGCTCCGGCACTGCTCTATCCCACTGTTCGTCTTGGAGAATAAAAACACAAACATAGAATCAGCCGGAGCAGTGCAAACATTTAGGCAGGTGAAAAACACAGTCACAGAAGCTCTCCGACAGATGAGGGGCGTTGTGGAAAAGTGCATTCAATTTAAGAAATGCAGTTGTTTATAGTTTGTTTGCAAATACTGTTTTCGCCTCATTCTCACCAATTCTACAACATTTATTTATGAAGAATGTGGCAATAGTATGACAAGTATGTACACTCTGTCTCCATTCAGGACCAACTTCACTTAAACAGGAGACAAAGTACTAACAAAAACTCTAAGGTGAGCTCTCTCATTATAATGTGAGTGAAATGTTGCTGCTTTTGGGGCTGATGAGCAATTAAGAATACAGTCATTTCAAGTAAAATAGATTCATGGAATGATTCATGAAATGTTACAACACATTGCATATAATATTCTCTCACAGCATAATCTAGAAATGTTGTGTGGAGAGTTACAGTTTTACCTTTGAAATGATTTTATATTTAACTTACAATGTGCCAGGAAGGGAGCTGTGCATTTATTTGAACAAATATTTTAAGGTTTGTGTAGGTTCTCAATCGTACAGGTGTTAACTATCGTAGACAAAGGCTCTCTATTTCTTCATCTGTACTCTGTGCTTAAAGAACTGAACGTTTCTAGTGGGAGGAGCTACCTATATTGGTCTCACTCCTCTCTGTACCATTCAATCTCAAGACTGCTTTTACCTTTGTTTTTTTCATTTAACCTAAAATCTACACTCAACATGCTCTATCTAATCTAAAAGGCTACATTTACCTAGAGAAACAACTCATGTTGTTGGTTTCAGGCGTACTCCCACTAGTTGATATTAGGCCCACCTGGCCGGCTCCATCAGTCTGCTGACGAAGCTCTTGATAATGAGCGAAACGTTCAGTTCTTTAAGCACAGAGATGATGAAATGAGAGATGAAGAAAGATGAAGAGCCTTTGCATGTATCACCCTTGAAAAATATTTTAAGGGTGATAGATGCAAAATGGCGAAACTGGGGCCCACGGGCCAAATTCAGCCCTCCAAGGGGTTTCAATTGGCCCTCGAGATGGTGCTTAGATTTGTAAGGAGTATCTACTTGGATTAATTTGTGACTGAACAGACAGAATAGTTATTAAGGACACCAAAACAGCATGTCCTACGCATTAGCACAGTGATTAAAGGACATTTAATCATAGATCTGTTTGTATTTGGTCTTTCTACATGCAAAACAATATTGCGCTTGGCCCTTCGCCCACTAATTTTGGCCTTCCTTGGTTTATTTTGGCCCTTCATGCAAAAAACTTTGGGCACCCCTGTACTAGAGTATTTTTTTCTTATCTGCTCTAAAGTAATTTACTGAAATAGTTGCAGCCTTATACATCTTGAGGGAAAGGATTGGCAACTGCATCTCTTTTAGTGATCAGTTGCGGTAGAGGAAATGATGCACTCGCTGCATAACTGTGGGTCCACAGGGATTCGACTGGGATACATCAGGTGCCACTGCATGTATTAAGTCCTCATCACAGGGAGCTTAGGAGACTGTAGACTTTCATCTGCCCATGGCTTTGGTGCAGATGCAGAGCTGATCTTTCAGTGGGAGCTGGGGTCACATCTAGGCACCACATACTGGGCTAACGGCTACACTAGGGACCGGCTGACTCTCTGAGCCTAAATCCCACTGAGAGACAGCAGAGATGATCCCGAGGCTGAGAATGAAGGGACCTGGGATTTAAGTATCACCTCAGCTGCATGGCTGCATGACAGCCTGACCCCTCTGTTCACGCCTATATATGAATGATGATTTTATTTCGTTTACAAGCACACAATAAATTACATATACCACAGTATACAATGCAAACAAGGAAGGTAAGGTGTAGGCTGAAGCCGCGGCTTATCACGCCTACCCTAATTACAAATTCAAAAATCAACCTTCAATAATGAGACAAATAAACACAAAGTTAGCAATCGATATTACAAATGTAATGACAATGGAAAGTATATCTTCTTTTTTTTTTGCTAGATAGACAATAATTTGACTTACACTTCATTCTTATATTTGTTAAACATTGTGAATTTGAATAGTTTTTTGAAATAAGAGATTGAATTGCTCCTCTTGGGCTCATCAGAGAGATCATTCCACAAACTAACAATCCAATCCAATCATGAAATTTTATTGCTTTGAATTGACTGAATATTGCATTTGTTGGTTCATTATACGGAGAATGATTAACTTCCCTAATGGCTTTCTTCTGTAAAATAAAAATAGGTTTTGTATTAGATGGGTATAAGCATGCCCCCATATTTCAACACAATAAGTCATATATGGCACCAAGAGAGAACAATATGTACAGTGATGGTTTATTTAAGAAATACTTTGTTTTATGTAATATTGCTATAGTTTTTGACATTTTGGATTGAACATGAGCTATGTGTGGTTTCCAGGATCATTTATGATCTAGTATTATTCCAAGAAAATTGTTCTCATTAACTCTTTCTAATACCACACCAAGAAAGCTGGGTACCTAGAATTATTATGCTTAGATTCTAGAAAATGCTTTTTAAATAGTTTGATTTAATGGTTTTTGTTGACTGTAGCTCTGCTCTTTGTCGAATGAACCCTAATACTGTTAATGCTTGCACTATATTGAAATTTACACTGATTAACTTGTGTGAATTGAGGTTGATCCAAGTGGCAATGGGTCAACAAAGTGACTGTTTTGGATCAGATCTCGATATATTGTGGATTAGGATCAGCTTTATTTCAAACTAGTCACTAGTAAAGAAGAAAATATAGATGATATGGAGAGTATATGGAAGATATGGGTTTCAAATGTTTTGGCTTGAAGTAGTTTAAACTGTAAAAAGAGCACTGGAGAATGATCTCTGCTCTGTTGTTGTTTTAAACCAGGGGTCTCCAACCTTTTTGACCCTGTGAGCTATACTTGCATAACAAAAATGCCAGGGAGCTACTTATGTGTAACTAGGCCTATAGGGCAGCCAAGATGATAATTAACACAATAAAAGGAAAGTACAATAATTTCCACTGTACACTTTGCTATATGTTTGGAGATGTTCTGCTCGGAATAAAAAAGCATCTAAATTTGACTCATAAAGCGTATGTAGAAATGTAGAAAGCTTTTGGCGAGCTACTTGGAAAGGACTGGTGAGCTATACCTGCTTTAAACAAAGATTTTGTATCCAAGCTGTACTCCTGCAAATCAAGTTTTAAACAATAGAATCAAAACTGTATTCTTGATGTTGTTGAGGTGCGAGCAATTTGCTGTAATCCCTCTTAAACAGAGTACTGTGTTTCATATACTGTACATGAGAAATAAGATCATTCGTATATTACTAAAAATGCAACTATTAATCCTGCAAATAAGGCTGTTTAGTGGATTACAGACATTAAGCATTTAATAAATACAATGAAGACAACACAGGGTTAATTGAACAAGTGAATTGTATTCTGTGATTCAGTACATTGTGACATTAAAAAAGACAAAAATAAATAAATTTACTCTTTTCCAGCTAAAGAGAACAAAGTGGAGTGTCAATGACTGTGCTATAGGTCTTAGTTCCATCCATATTTTTAATAACTATAATCTTTTTGGACACAACATATTTAACAAATTGTATCTGTACTTGTACTTATGCATGGTTTGTAAAAATCTGAAACCCTATAGCCACACTTCAGAGAAAGGATTCCCATCACTAAACTGAAGAGCATTGTGGCAAAACTGTCTCTGAAAACAAAGTGTTTAGATTATTAAATATTTGAGCTGAAACAAGGAACATCTCTCACACACAATAAGTCAAATGAATAATCATTTCATCTTTAAAAATTGGCACTTCGAAGGCCTTCACAACACCCCCAGTAACATTTATAGAGCCCCAGTGCATAATGTATCCAAATGCAGAAAGGCTACATCGTATGGCTTAGATTAGTTCATCGTTTCGTGTTTACTGACTTCAACAAGCCTTCAACATGATATCTGTGTAACTCATTAAGCTTATGTATAATATTAATGATATAAAATTGTGTTTTAGACCTATAATGTTTAGCCACATTTAGTAAAACACCTGTACCCCCGAGGTGGAACCACAATGACAATGTGAAGGGAGTCTAAAGTCTATGGCTCTGCGTCGTTGTAGCTGCTCAGATCCACGTCACAGACAGGGAGGTCACTGTGGACAGCTTTGCTCTGTTTGTTTTCATCATACTGTAAATCCACTTTAACGGCACAGAACTCCTAGAAGTCTCCATACCTGTTTGAAGAGAAGAAAAGACTCATTAAGTCAGGATCTCTTGGTCAAACAAAGGTTGATTTAAGAGCAGCCTGTTGCTCAGAGATTGAAGGGGTGCTTTAAGGCGAGACACGGCAGGTGAAAACATTCAATTTTCAGGCAATTTTGAGATTTCTGTCTAGTTTTGTACCTTTAAATCTTGGTTTCATTTTAGTAGAAAAAAGACCTATCCCATGCGTATCCATTCACAAATATCTACATATTTTGGTATCCATGTGTCTTATTCTATTTTTATGCATGCCTTATAGTTATATCCTTTATGTTATATCCTCATAGTTTATTATTTATCTTATTTTTATCTATATTTTATGTTTCATGTTGCACGAGTACACCACAGAAAATTCCTAGTCTGTGAAACCTTCATTGACAATGGCAATAAACTCTATTCTGACTCTGATTCTGACCAACAAGACGCTGTAATATGTGATGTCACCTAATTGTGAGGGTGTGTCCTCAATTGTGCGGCCACTCCCTCAGGTCACCAGATGTTCTGAGTTCGTAATCACACCAGGTGTCCTGGTTTCCAATCACTCCTCTACAAATAGAGGAGATGTAGTTGCTTGTCCTTACTTCTAGAAAAAGGCTTTGTTGCAGCTGATACGCATGGAAGAAACCAGTAACTTGTTTTAAAGATTTTAATATGCATTAGCCCAGTACAATAGAGGCTTCTTAGAAAACGTAAATAGAGAAATATAGTGTGGGAAGAGTGCCTTGGTTCTTTTTTTGTCTCTTAAGATGTTGTAATAATTCATATATGATAATATCCATTGTGAAATCAATAAAGTCTTATCTTATGTGCATGTGCAGATGTTACAACACTCTAAAGCCTTGCTTCTCCATGGTTATATCACTCTTGCACAAATGTCCACTTTAGTAGCACCTACAGACACCAAAATTCTAATTCTAATATTTAATTCCTAGCCTGATTTATTGAGTTTTAAATCCAAAAATAAATTACGCTGGAAAAAAACAAGCAATTTTGGTCATTTTTACAGATAAAATGCCTTATTCAAACGGAAACCTTTGCTATACATTCCCTCCCCCTCATATATATGTAATATACAGAAAACGTTTCACATTGATGCCACTAAATTATAATTTTTTGTCCCTCTCCCCCGGCAGTGTCTCGCCTTAAACGTGTATCGGACTCACTCCATGTCTTCGGCGCTGGGCGTGTTCCAGCTCTGAAACAGCGGCTGCATGAACAGGCCCAGGGTTCCCACCAAACACACCATGATGAAGATCCACAGGAACATGCGATCGATCACCATGGCCACGTACTTCCAGTCCTCAATGATCTGAAAACAGACAAACTTTCAGTAGCTGTGCAGGGATAGTATAGTTTTAATTGAACCAAGGTGGCAAGATTGATGTTTTCTTACTTGTAGAGTTGGGCAATGTCTTGTCTATATGTCAATATATCAAATTGTTGTTTGGAAGATGTGCAAAATTATAATGCCAAGTATATTTAATTGTCAGAAAACCAGCAAAAAGTTAGTTAGCACGCACAGTTTAGCACACTTCTGATTAGGGGTGGGAACCTCTGGGTACCTCACGATTCGATATACAGTACATGTCTCATGATAACCTCACGATTTGCCATTACTGCGATAATTCATATATTGCACATATAAGCGATATATATCACTATTTTTAAAGAGACATGAACGATTTTTCTTATCCTTTTCCACGTTTTAACTTTATAAACAACTACACGCTCCATATTTCTTTATGCTTGATACTTGTTTCCATACGCATTGTTAGTTTTTGTTCTTAAATAGTGACAGATCTCGTCATTTACACACAACAATATACAGTACCTGTTTCCAAAACCAAGAAATTAACCACAAGTTAATCTCATTTATAATTATAAACACTATCATTAAAAGTTATTTGTGTGACAGTGTTTGGTAAAAGTTCTTAACATGGTAGTGCTGCCCTCTACTGTCCTGACTGTACTATTGACCATTACTGGCCTCTATTTACTGTGGAAGTACTGTAGCCTCATTAATATTCATGACATGGGTAATTAATATGCATGACGTCATCAAAAGTATTGATATCAGCATAAAAGTATCTGTATCGCATTGTGCCACAAAATATCGCGATATAGCGGAAAAACAATATATAATCACACCCCTACTTCTGATGGTTTTCCCATTTTTTTTCTTTTTCAGTCCAACAAGAGATGAATTTCTGTCGAAGTTACCTCCTCCTGCATATCATATTAAACATGCTTTTGAAGGATAAACTGATTTCCTATTTGATTGGATTCTTTTGAGGGTTCACACTGACCAACCAGAGAAGGAAGCTGTTCCTACAAACTGTTGCATTAGATTTAAAGTTTACTTTTGGTTGTTCATGTTATACAGTATGTGTGAAAGAAACGACAACCAAGGATAAAAAGTTCATTTAAGATCTTTCTGCTGTATCAACATCTGACTATGAGCAGCAAAATCTTATGGTTTTGTGTGGCTCCATTTCACTCAAAAAAATAATAATAATAAAGAAGACTTGTGGGAATATTCTGCATTTGAGAAACACTTGTATTTTATTCAGAGAGAGCATTAGTGTTCTGGGGCGTTGTTTTATTAACCGCTGCTGTGTCTGTGCAGCTTCCAGGGCATCAAATACATATTGGATTACGTTTATATTCACAGTGGAGCCAGTCAAAGTGAAAGCGAGACCGGCAGCTTGGTGAATCTGCCATGAGCAATTACAGCACCGCAACTTGTTTGTAATATTTATTAAAACTGGGGTCCTTTTGGAGCCATCTGAGGTGGAGTTAGCATATCTATTGCTTTTCAATGATGCTGAACAAAGACAGAAAGCCCTATCGACAATACAGAATAAATAACTTTTAGTATGACTCATCAAAACTTTTGAAAGATCCCAATTTGGTTTAGGCTGAGGGGAATACATATTAGGACAGCACAATGTATGTATTACCAAATAATTGTTACCTGCGATATACAGTATACTAGAAGAAGCCACATTATTGCACACCAATGAGGAATTTTATCTTTTGATGGTGATTTATTATTTCATCTCTGGTTTTGACACTTCAGAAATGTACTTTGTTTAAATGGTTTAGTAAAATATTGCAGTAATTATGTCTGTAGGAAACAATAACGTAATAATGAATTACTGGTAAGTCATTTTATATCAAATAAGCCGATGACATGGCCAATAATGTAAAAAAAAAAATGGTTGAGTGGAAAACAAAACAAATGTTTGTCAATCATTTTATAATAATAACTGATATAATTGTGATCATTAATGATGTTGATATCATTGGAGAGTAATTCCTGGTAAAATTTAAAGAAAATTGGTCCAATTAACATGAGCGCATTATATTTATGCTGTTATCTGTAGGGAGGTCAGTGATGGGGACGCGTTGAATCAGGGGTGCCCAAAGTTGGGCCCGCTGGCCAAATTCGGCCCTTCAAGGGGTTTGATTCTACTCAATAGCACACAGACCTTAAAGCAGTGTTTCCCAAACTTTTTGCACCAGGGCACCCTTTTTACAAAAGAAAAATCACAAGGCACCCCACTAAACGAAAATGTCACAAAAAAGTACATTTACTGAAATATAATGAAGACATATCATATCACAATAATCACACATCAATAACCCTCCATTTGTCTCATTTGCAGCATGACTGTGTGTTACTTTGGTGTTGGTAATTGTCCTACCTGACCACTACACGCCAATCACGGGAAATTTCCACGGCATTAAAGGACATAAAAAAGATAGATTTGTTTAAATTAGGTATTCACATGTGAAACAGGATTGCGTTTGGCCCTTTTCCCGCTAGTGTGGCCCTCCATGGAGATAAATTTTGGGCGCCCCTGGGTTAAATGATTACAGTTGTATTGAAAAATGTCAGCCACCACCCATAAAAGCAATTACTCAAAAAACTGTCAAAAACTATTTTGGTTATTTTGGCTCACAAATCACATTTGTATTATACATTGTGAAATTCCATTATTGATCAACATTTGTGGTCACATGCCTAAAATATCGAATTCTGCATTCCATTACAATAAATACAGTAGGGTACATTATATTGTATTTAAAACACTTATACTTCAACATAATTAGTAGTAAATAATTGTAGTCAGCCCCTTTAACATTGTGTTGGTAGTTTCTCTCTAAACAAGTGGGAGCCAGGAATGTCCCTTTCAGGAAACAGCCATGTACAAACATGGAGCCCGTTTGGCACATATAATATATACTGTAAGTGGTCGACCAGAGACCGGCACCTAAAGCCCCTGTGTTCTGGCTGAAGAAAGATTTATGTGACCTTGAGTTGTCAAAGTCCCACACACATTTGGGAATAAAAGTTTGCAGCCCAGAGCGACTGTGCAGCTTTCCACCATTTTTCATTTGCACTTGCTTGCTGTTTGTCCTTTGCTTTTTTGCTTGTAGGTTGTGGCTCAGCTTCACACAGTTTTGCTTTGGTCCAGTAGCATTTTGGTTTTCATATTCTGCAAGAGCTTTATTATTTAGAAAATGGTTTATTGATTGTTGATTGTCAACTCTCAATAAATGCAGCTTTTCTTCTGCAATTCAGGCTTATTTCTGGTTCAAAGGGTTTCTTTTGATGCAATTCATCATCTCTTAACAAGAATTTGAAGAAAATCAAGACTACACAGTTGAAAATGGCACAACATAGGTTTTTTACATTATCAAATTGGCTAAAATCATTACATTATTGGGTGTTATCGATTATTGATTCATGCAAATATCTTAAATCACTAATCCCTAATCTTATAATATAAAATACAGTTGGAAAAGTGGGAGGGGCGGGGGAGACGTTTTTTTGCTAAAGGTTTTCCAGACAAACCGTGCGGTCTACGGAAGTTTCACGCACGCACTTATATTCTCCTTCAATCATTACGAGGGATAGGGTATATCTCATGTCATGTCATTGCCGTTCTGAAGATAATCCATGTTTGGAAGTCCAAATTGTACTTTTCCCACCGCCATGTTTTTTTCTTCTTCGGGCACACGGGCTGTATAGTCCAGCAGGCTGTATGCTGGGTTACGTAATGCTGCCCTCTATCGCCAATACTGAAACTCCATGCTACCAACTAATGCAGCCTGAGCCTAATCTGCACCTGCGAGTGGACAAGGGGAAGCATGCGTGAGAGAGAAGCGAGTTTGACAAGGGAGAAGCGAGAACAGCAGCAGCGGCAACGTGAAGGTAATGTGTGGCGCACGGAGGTGGTGGGACAACGGCAACGAAGGTGCTCGGCCAGCGGCACCTTCGAGAGGCCGAGCACCTTCGAAAGGCCGAGCACCTTCGAGAGGCCGAGCACCTTCGAAAGGCCGAGCACCTTCGAAAGGCGAGCACCTTCGAGAGGCCGAGCACCTTCGAGAGGCCGAGCACCTTCGAGAGGCCGAGCACCTTCGAGAGGCCGAGCACCTTCGAGAGGCCAAGCACCTTCGTTGCCGCTGTCCCCAGCGCCGCCGCTTCCTATTACGCTGGTAACGCGTTGTGCGTGGGGCACCAAGTTCTCCGAGGGCACCGCATTGACGACTGATTGA
>OMNZ01025437.1:9900-25067 GCA_900303255.1 Lesueurigobius sanzi | reverse complement strand
CAGCTGTGATCCGACCTGCACGCCCCCGGGTCCTGGAGACGTACAGGTCCTGGAGAGATGGAAGTGTACAGCCAGTCACCTTCTCAGCAGCACGATGCGCTGCAGTCTGTGTTTGTCCTTAGTGGTGGCTCCAGTGTAACACATAGTGACTGAGGAGGTGAGGATGGACTCGATGGTGGTCCTGTAGAAATTATACCTAAACCTAACCCTAAACCTAGCCCTAGCCCTAACCTTAAAGATTTCTCTGTTCCTAAACATAATTTTTTGTCAAAGTTTTCAAAGCAGACTGTCCCTCCCCTTATGTAGCACAACTGACCCCTGATTGACTGGCTGTAACATTGGTCCTGGGCAAACAACATGGCATTGGCCCTGGTCTCTTAATTACTTGGTGATATCAGAACCTGCATAGAGGACACCTTACAATCTCAGCACCATCTCGAGGGCCAAATGAAACCCCTTGGAGGGCCGAATTTGGCCCCCAGGGGCACCACTGCTTTAGATCATTTAAGGGAACAAACTGTCCCATTTTGAGTGTCACCTACAAACTGTCCAATGTAACCTACATTGTGAGTATGTAAGCAAGCTCTGCTATGTCTAACTTTTTGAAAATCTAATTTAATACTTTTAATAGCAAAGGAGAATGTAATTAATCAATGTAATTATCTTTGCAAAGTTTTTGCTTTTCTTTCTTTAACTGCTGAATCACTGGGTAGTTTGTATTCATAAGCGCAAACTTGTAGTGTTGCCAATTGTTCTTTTTGCAGCAGATGTAGGTGATAATCAGATCAGGTATGAATAAAACATGAGTCCTAAAGAGGCTACACAGTTGGGTGCAAGGGCCATCTAGTGGAAACATGCATGTCATTACACACACAGGCGCACACACTTGGAAAAGGCCCACACAGTATTATGTTATGCAGTAGATATCAGGGTATCAAAAGCAAGAGGCTGGAAAATACTGTTTTCCCGTCGCTGTTGACTGCACTGTTGCGTGGTAATATTGTCATTATAAATAATGCATTCATCAGTATACTGTAGAGTGTTTATTTATTATAATTGAAGGTTTAGGCTGGATGTTGAGGAATTCAGTTGGACGCCTGCCACAGAGTAATTGCCCACTCAAATGGAAATTGCATGTTGCAGTACAAACATAATGCTCCTTATTTTGAAGCATTGACAATGTAATTAAAAGCATGTGAAACTATACATTTTATTCTTGATTGGATGTATGCCCACATTACCATTTATAGTGAGCAATTTAGATGACAAATGTTAGTCTTATTGAAAATACAGTGTATTGTGTGTATTATCGGCTTTTGAGTGTTTGTTAGGCGCTTGTCAATGGTGTAGGATCTGATATCACCAAGTAATTTAGAGTCCAGGGCCAATGTCAAAGTTGTTTGTCCAGGACCAATGTTACAGCCAGCCAATCAGGGGGTAGTTGCTTTGAAAACTTGAGATGTCATGACAAAAATTAAGTTTAGGAACAGGGAAATCTTTAAGGTTAGGGTTAGGGCTAGGCTTAGGTATAGTTTCAGACAAACCAACTCATAGATCTATCCAAAATTACAGCAGACCGTTCCCTATTCTTAAACTTAATTTTTGTCATGACATCTCAAGTTATCACCCCTGATTGGGTGGCTGTAGCATTGGTCCTGTGCAAACACATTTGACAATGGCCCTGGACTCTTAATTACTTGGTGATATCAGAAGCTGCGTCAAGCGTAACATTAATACCAACATAAACTGAAATACCATTTCAATCTTCTTTGATTTTAACTTACGAAAGCCAGTTCTTTGCCTCCTCGTTGTATCGTGAGCATGCTCGGAGCTCCCTGCTGGCTGCCGTCTTTGTATCCCCTAATAAAGATTTGCAGGTTTGATGCGGATGAACGCAAATAGGAATGGCTTTTCTTTGTGCTTCTGCTCGCCGTATTGAAATGAGACCTATAAGGCAACACTTTTACACACAAGCTAACACTGTGAGATGCAATGAGAGTGGTAATAAAAGCGACCAAGCTGAGGCCCTATTTGACAATCGTTGCAAAGAAAACTCAATATTCATGCTACATTTGATCTGCATTGACATGTAAACAATGAGATGTCAGGAGCAGTTTAGGAAAAGCTGTATGACACATTTTCTTTTGTGTGTTTTGAGCAAGAAATTCAGTTCAGTAAAGTTGTATATTGCTCAAGCATAACTTATAGCTCTAATACATTTTCTTCACCTTGACAATAAGGAGTGAGATAGCAGAAAAAAACTGGAAACAAATCAGGATTCAACATAGACAATTTCAGATAGCTAGACGCCAAAGAATCTCCAGAGCAGCCACTCACACCTGGAAGGTCTTGGGTTAGCTTCTTTGTGCATTTTGGATGTTCTCCCTTGGTAAGGGACTGCTCCGGGCCCTCCGGTCTCCCCGTCAACCTCAAACATGCTCAGCTGACTTTTCTTCCACCAAAGTCCTTGCTCAAGATGGAGATGGGGCGCTGCGCTGCAGTCGTCCACTGCTTCTGACAGGTTTCCCCAGCGGCAGTAGTTGAAGGATGGGTCAAGAGAACAGGGCAAATCTACAAACAAACACTCAACGAAATCAATTTCATATGATACACAACACTATAAATACATGAACATTTATGAATGCCTGAAATAGTTTACTAAATTTACATATGCTTGTTCTGTTTTTAATTGAAACACTCACTACTTTTAACTCCAAAACATCATAATTCATTGATGTGCACCTACAGTTTAATATATTTTTAATGAGAGGATATTTATTAGTAATGTAGTTTTCCAAAAGAAAAAGTCAAATGCATGTATTATTAATGCTGCAGTATAATTATTAACCATAAAAGCAACAGAATGCACAGCACTAACAAACAATTAGCACTCATTATGACAAGGTATTACATTTAAAACACGGCCAAAGTGGCTTATTTAAATGGCCTACAGCAAAGAACAAAGTTCTTGTCCCTTGCACTGATTAATGTTGGCATTCCTTCTTGTTTGCACTTAACAATCTGGTGTGTATCAGCCACAATTGAGACAAAGCTGGTTCATTTTACACAATCTAAAAGGACTAAAGACCCTAAGTACATTGACACTCACATCCGCGATTATTTACTTTCTTTATTCACCAAGGAGAGGAGACAATGGTTAGGATTAAGTCATTAATCTAGCTACGGGGGCTGTTTGTCCCCTGAAACGGCTTGGCACAAATCAAGGTAAATGTAGATTGCTTTTCCCTCTGTCAGCGGAGCTGTGCAGGGACCCGTTGTCCATTGCAAACGGTTTTGTCAAAGGTTACGAAAGCCCCTAAATTACAATGTCAGCATGTGTATCACTTGGTTTGGGCCCAATAGTGCTCATTTTTCCTGGTCTAAAGCCTGTCTGCACTGTTGCTTCCATTTGGTAAGTAGAAAAGTTTTCCAAAAAGTGTGGGTAGTGGCACAAACGTAATTCTAGAGCACTGTTTCTCAAACTGTGGTACTGCGATGGTACTTGAACTTGAAGTGGTGCTTAATCTGCAATTTAAAACTTTGTAATAACACTTTAGGAACACTTCAACGTCCGCGCAGTAATATCTTCACTCTGAAGCTATTCCTACGCCTTATAATATAGTACCCCTTTTTATCAGCTTAGAAAATCGACATGTTTCATTTTGTGTAACTATACTTGGATCGTGTAACTACTCACATAACCGTATTTAAATAGGGAAAACGTGGAAGAGCTTGATGGCTTCTAACTTCACCTCTGTTTGGGTCCATAAGAATATGCTGGGAGAGGCTAATGCTAACAACATCTTTGGTCTTTTTGCATGACTGAGGGCACGCACAAAGACCAGACAGGTACGCATCAACTCGTCTAAGCTCAGGTAAGAACAGAAGATCTCAGTATGGAAAAACGGAGGCCTGTTCCTTTAAGTTGAATATGCCAATATTCAACTTGGTGTTCTTTTTTTTTTCTTTATTGTGAAAAATAAAACCCTTTTGATAACACACAACATGTATGGGGGAAGGTTGTGTGTGAGTGTTTTTTTTTTTTTGCATGTCTTCATCTGATAGTGTGCAGGCCTAATATAAAGTCAGAAACCTTGACATGACTGGCCAAGACTTGAGCTGTTGTAAGGTATATGCTAATGAATAAGTGTAAGACCCCCTGACACGACTTAGCCCCAGCCGCAGCTCTCCTCTCCGCATGGATTGAGACGCTCTTAATGGTGCGGGGGATTGAAGTGGGCAGGTCGGAGAGCGCGGGGAGCAGGATATTGGGAACAAATTGACAAGGCCGTCTATTCTGTCTCTCTCTTCATTTAAGGCGGAATGATCCGGAGCAGCGGGCTGGCAGCCAATCTGTCTACTTCCAGATGAGAATGTGAGGGTGGTTCCTGCTGGAGCTATTGCCCAGGACATCCTCAAATGTAATGGGCCAATGTGGAAACTAGACCCAGTTTCTTCAAAGCTAGGGCTTACCGGGGAACTTTAAAGTCAATCTATCATGAGGAGCACTGCCAGGCATTAGGGTATATGTGCAATGAATAGTAATCTGCAGAATCAAATTTAGATAAGCCTATGGCATTTGTATGGCAAACTTGGATTAAATAAAACTTACATCTTAAGTCAAAATTAAAGTACCCTATTAAAAAGGTAATATCTTTATTGGACATAGTTTCTTTGTGATACAAAATATTATAAAACTTTGTTATAAAAAATAATTTGATTGATTGATTAATATTCATTATGCACCATTATGTTTTGTTATTGTGGCACCAAACCTATGTTAACACCGTATATGTAAGTTTGGATAATTATAATAAACAGGTTTACCTCAACTAATAGGCCCAGGTCTTGAAAAATATATGTTTATTTATTTGGTTGGGATAGTGCATGCACATGAGAATGCATGTAAACACACCACTCCAGATTGTAACCATGGGCTAATTTCCATCCGTTGTCCCATACTCGCACTCACAAACACACTGCATCTCTCTCTCATTCATCTTGGACTATTGTACATGTTTTTAGTTAGTAGTTAGTTAGTTAGTTAGTTAGTAGTTTATGGTATAAATCCATACTCCTTGTATAAATGTCCACCATTGAGTGTCCTAACATTCATGGTTTGGATATTTTGTGATATGTTGCTATCCCTCCTTGTCCCACCAGATCTCACAACTTGTCCCACTTTGACAACTTTTTGAGGTGGTCACCCATGTGGTCACCCTACATCCAGTCCATCCAGTCCACACTGGTCCACACTGGATTGGCTTGAATTAAATGAATCTCATTAAAAGGCCCAATCATCACTATAGATTATAGTATATATATACTATACACATGACCAGGTGTGACGGTCTGACGCTATGTACATTTTTTTGTCCAAACTGTTGCGCAGATGTCGAAATAGCGGCATGGAATAAACTGAGACAGGTGCGTAACCCAGTAGCCATTTTTTTTGTCCTGTTATAGACACGTGTCCTCCTATTAAACATAGTTCTACATGCACTTAATACCACGATGCGTCTGGGTGCAATTATCTCGAAAAACATTATATTCGACTAAACTTTGGATAACGCAAGAAGATGAAGACATAAGCGCACTTAAGACACCACGTGATAGCACTTAACGCGACAGGTGGGCGTAACTTTGATTGCCAAGCTGTGGGCAACGGGGCTACTTTACAATAAATTAAAAATAAAACCTGTCATTCGAAGTCGTCAACAAGGAGGTTGGCTCCAGCGCTGATGCTGTTGAATAATGTAGCCTAACACATTCTTATAGCCTACATGTCCAGAGTATCAGCACGTGTTTTGGTAATTTACCCAGCGAATTGTCTCCACAGGAAGACTGCAAAGAGCGCGCTGAGCTGCGGGTGAGTGGGAGGAAAAAGTTACGGCTAGACTCCAGGTACTTGGATTCTTAAAACTGCAAAAGGTACCACTGAGTGAACATTATGCGAAGAGCAAAAGCTTAACCTTTCAGAGCACTTTTACACACCGTGCTAAATTGCCTGCACTAACATGACCGCAGTGTGCACCCTGTAATAAATGGTCTGCTACAAGTTTCCCCACACAGATGATATGCTGGTTTGAATAATAAAATCAAGCCAACTTTTAAATACATGCGGGTTATTAAGGGTGCTGAAAGTCCAACGTGTCTGGGAAATGTATATTATATTGATTTGATTTGCATCTTGCACTAAAACAGGAATCCTGGGACCAGTGAAGTGTGGACATTAAAGTGACAGCCCCCTACTGGTGGCCCGTAGGTGCTACATCTGTGCCAGTCCTCCGAGGTGGACTGTACATGTACAGTACATGTAGGATACTTGTTGAGTAATTGACCAATGTAAATGTACTTTTTGAGTAGCCTGGTTTTAGCACATACTTCAAAATAATCTCCTAGTGTAAAATAGTGACAACGGCTTAACATTGAGACATGAAAAAGCTTTCAAATCTGCCTCCTTTTAAAACATGCAATAATGAGTGCAAGCTGGGAAATGGCATATAACTATTCGTGGGAATGTTGCACCAATGTACCACCTAAGTATTATTTTTACCTGCTTGTAATTATTTCAGTGACTACATTTAACATCTTCTTATACAGTGTTTCCCCCCCAAGTAACCTACTTTTATTCAATATATATATTCAATATTTTTTCTAGTCTTCCCACCTCTCCCAGTCCTGATGTTGCACAATTTATTGGGCAATATCTTGTGTATTAAAAAGTAAAAGCCACTGGATATGAAGGCAACTGGGAAAATATATTCTGACTAGACACTGTGCCTTTGAAAATATAGTCTTCTCGGCTTTACTACGACCATTATGAAACCATCATTCAAATCAGACCTCTTTATTGCATCAAGTGTTCTTAGATATTTTTTTTATTCAGGATTTATTCATGAGTCATCTTTAAACCGTTTTAAAAGGAATACTTGGGCAGAGTGTCAATGATTTCTGTCAGATAGCTTTTAGTTTGTTGTGCCTCAAAAGTATAGGGCCAAGCATTAAAACATCACCGTATACACACGTTTCAGTTAAATAGTGTGCCCTGATTTTCCATACAGTATGCAAGGGATTTTTGTCATATGAGCTGCACTTTTCCTTCATACTACTAAATCATCAATTTTTCATTTTCTTCACTGGACTTTCTTTTGCTGGTAATACTTCATATGGAGCTGGATCATGCATGTTTAATATCTGCCCTATATACATTAGCCTTCATAGTTTAGTAAGTTTATGCATGACCGCTGAAAGGAGACTAGTAATCACTTCTTCTACTTGCCGTCTAGTTGTGTGTAGATCCTTATGTCTTGATATAAGAAGTGCTGTGGAGGAGAGAGGGCTATAAAGATGTTCATAACAAATGTCCGTCATCACACCATCCGCTTCTAGCCTGGGAATACCCATGCTGCTTGCGCTCAAATCTTTTCAAACTGCTCAATAGCCTGGAAACCAAGGCCGAAATCTTCGCAGGGATTTGGGGACCAATCACAGAATGGGGAGGAACGGCTAGACGATGACGCGTACTATTTGACAGACTGGATTAGCTGAGGCTCATACGTCATCGGGTACAATTGATACGATTGGCTCTGGGCTACATGCAGATGCATTTGATAGACATTCGTAGCGCCCAATAAATGTCTATGGACAATCGTAAACCACACCTCTCCTACGAGAAAATGAATGGGTGGTTCCCAGACTAAATATTCACTTGTCCACTTGTACTTGGACGCATGAACATACAGCTGTCATTCGCTGGAGACGCTAATTGACGCATGCTCTGCTCGCTTCAGGAGGAGCTACTGCCAATGCGCGATTCAGAGAATTGCGTGTGGTCGCGTTAGGTTTGAACGCTCTATTAGTCTTTATGGGATGCACTCCATCTCAGGATCATTTGATTGAAGAGTTCTACTTTAAAGAGCTACACTGCAGATTATTGGCATATGTTGTCATACTGCAACAAAACAAGCGCTAACTCAAAAGACAAACAAACATGCCAGTGATAAAGCAAGAGGAACAAATGTGCATGGTTGACTACCAAGGCAGCAAAATATTAATGGAGACAAGTGGGTGAAATTATGAGTAATATTTAAGTAGAGGGTAGCCCACTCACAGTAAAGACACAGTACATAATACAGTATATATATATTTTTTACCAATGAAAACACTTGTAATAATGTAAATTCTTGAATTTTAGTCTGTGTACTGGGTTAAATTAGCGTATAAATAAATAAATAAGATTTTGCCCCCCCCCCATTAAGTCTGTTTATTTCATGTGTGTTTTTTTGTAATAATCATCCCCTAAAACAAGCCTCTAAATCTCTTTCCTTCCTCTGGTGACTCCCACACAGTTCTGTCATTGGTCCCAGTTGACTCGTTGCTAGTTGCTCTCATGTGCGTCAAGCCTTTTTATGCAGCAGCAGTTGTTTGTTTTCTGAATGCTAACAATGACCTGCCACTCATCAGCGTTGATCTGAGCATTGAGTGAGCTCCCCTTCCTGTCTGCTGCACCCTCAAGTGCCATTTCCAGCTCCCCGGGTGATATCTGCTCATTTGGCTGCAGCTATGCCCTACTTCTCAGCCTCCCTGGTGTTATACACGGTTGGAGATGCTGTGTACTTGAAATGACGGCTTCTCAAATGCTACCTGCTTGTTTTTGACACTTTCAGTATATGATTACTTTGATTTGCTTAAACATGAATGCAACCTACTATTAACTTATCAAAAGGATCCTAAAAACAAAAGCAGCACTAGAAACGGGTGAAAACCTATTAGTTGGTGACAGGTGCAGGGATTTTAGATGTGAGAGAGTCCATTTAAGTTTACTGCTTCCTAGGGGTAGGTGATATTAAGAAAAATGAATAACTTGATATGTAGCTGGAAAACAACATTATCATATTTTTTTGACAGATTACACATCTATATTTAATTTGTAGTTTTTGTAGATTTTTGTTCATTTCTTGACTTTGGAGATATTCTCGACATTGTAAATTTTTATATCTTCCAAAAACAAGTTCAATATTATCTTGTAGGCCGGGGGTGAGGCAGCGTCAGGCCCAGGACAAAATACAGCCCTTTGTCATGGAACTTTTGGGCCCCAAGATAATTTTGAGAAACATTCTCACCCATACACTGGAAACATATTATATCAGATAAGAACATTTGAAATTAAGCTTACCAATGGAAGTTCAATTGATGCAAGACAGCCCCCCCCCTCCCCCCAGCATAAATTATCTAAATTCAAGCACCTTTTAATCATATTTTTAAGACGGACATTTTTTTTCTACTGTACAACATTCTTACACATACAAAAATAAGAAAATGCCTCAGATGCTGTAAAAATTACCTCTCTGTATACTTTGTGAATACTTGTGGGAGTCGGCAGGTTGAGTGCGTGGGGTATTTGTGTGTGTGGATGAGTGCTTGTGGGAGTCGAGGGGTTGGGTGCGTGAAGGGGATTGTCTCTTTGTGTATTCATTGGGGCCAGGGGGTTGAATGGGGAAAGAAATTGGTTGTAAGGTGCCTTCGTGTTACATTCTTGTATGAAAAGCGCTTCATGAGCAAAGATTGATTGATTGAGATTGTTGAGATGTTTTTTTTTTTTCCCCCAGTGGCTATTTTTTGCAGCACTGCAGCTCTCGCGATGCTACTCCTTTACCACAAAGCTCCTCCTAAGCCCCTACCACATATCCAGGAAATGCTGCACTTACCTCTCGATCTCTGGCGAAGCTTTAACTTTTCAAAAACATCCAACATAGCTTCACTACACAAGCACCGTTGATTGACTTCAGGTTATTATACATATATCTTATTCCTGTGATTCAGTGTATACAGTATAAGAGATGTCTAAGTTGCTTTTATTGGTAGATGCTAAGAGATATATATAGTACTGACTATTTCTGCACCCCCCCTGTGTGATCCTGTCTTAAGAGCTGTTGTAACAAGTGGATTTCTCCATCGTTAGATCAATAAAGAACTATCTTATCTTATTTTATCTAAAACTACTGCAGAGTAAGAAGTGTAAGACCCCCTCTTTAAAGACTGGTGATGCAAAGTGTGGAGAGTTGGGACCATGCTAATATAACTGTAAAATTATATCTAATTTTACATGTTGACTTCATATATGGCGACACAGACAGGAATGAAATATTAAAAAGATGTCTTTAATGTATATTACTTCAAAAATAAATACTGTATATGGTACATGGTAGGTGGTCTCAACTTAGATGCCGCTTTTTCACCTACATTAGGAACTCAAGGCACTTTACAGCAAGGAACCACTCACCCATTCAAGCACTAATGTACACAGACACTGGAGGCAACACGGGTGAAGTACATAACGACAGTGTTCACCAGTGGGAGTCGGGATATGAACCTGCTCTACCACCTGCACCACTGTCACAAATGGTAGAGTAGTCAATTCCTTTTAATTTTATTTCATCTAATATAGCTTAATGAAAATGACTGAAATGACTATAACACACATTCTTCATTGTACAACATTAAACCTAAAATATTGCTTGTTTTGTGTCACTGAATCTATGCAGTTCATGTTTTATTTGTCAAATATAAACCAGATTCCTTGGTTTAAACTACAGATTTAAGATCTGCTTTTCTTTTTATAATATTTTTGTCTGTCTATGTGAACTGGTTATTTTTTCCCACCGAATCAAAATGCATAGAAATTGATTTCCTCAGCAAACGGTCTCCTTGTGCCCAAAATATCATCTTTAGATCTTACAGATGAGTGTTGTGTGAGTTTGCACTTCGCCACCACAAAGTATTATCACGCTGCTTTGAGAGATTAAGGAGTTGATATGCAGGGGGAGAATCCAGGAGAGGCACAGAGCAGCTGCATGAGTAAAGTGTTTAATCTCTAAAGGTTTATATTCTGCCTTTGTTGTGGTATATTCACTTCAGTCTTCCGTCTCTTTCAGCTGTTTTAGGCTCTGTGACGCTGTTGTAAGGTTTGTGCAGGTCGTCTAAGTGCGGTTGGTCTCCTTGATGCATGGGAAATCAATAAAACTGCTCCAAATCCGGGTGAGTTTATCTTTAGGCCATGATCCATATTAGCCCTGTCTTTATGTAATGATTTGTCGTGTTTTTGAGAAACTGCATCTATTTGTAAATCCTATGCCAGATTGATCAATGTGGTTTACAAATTCAGCAGGTAAGCAGCAAAATTATCCTTGATAAATCATGCAGCCCCATGATCCCGGGATAGATCTGAGGTAGCAGTGGCATTTTTATCAAGCAGCTGCTGAGTGCAGGCTGCTCCCTGCAGTCTCACATGCCCACTAATTATTGTGGACAGCTTCCAACCGTGTATGAGTCTGGTTCATCTCTGCACCGGGCAGTAATGAAATCTGAATTTCGTACTCGAACTAGACTTTACATGTAACAATGAGTGACTGACACTCCTCTGTGCAGTTCAATGTGGAGACAGTCCCACAGTGAGACTGTCTCCTGAACAGGCAGAAGTCCACATCAACCTGGACATCTGCCTGTTCCCCCAATGAGTATTTAGGGCTATCCCTGTGTGTGCAGTGGGAAGTGTACTGCACAGGATTAAAAACATAAGCAACACTTAAGATAAGATAAGATAAGATAAGATAGTTTTTTATTGATCTCACTATGGAGAAATTTACTTGTCACAACAGCTCTTAGGACAGTATCACACAGGGGGGTGCACAAAGTCAGGAAAAGTGTCATCAAAGAAGCAAAACAACAGGTAATAGTAATAATAGTAACAATAAAATAAAATAGAATAAAGATAGTCTCTTAGCGTCTCTCTGTAAATAAACTGTACCAACATCTCTTAAGCACTAAATAGATTAAATAAAATAAAAATAAACTCTAGGCCGAATTGTATGAAATGGAGTTATCATTGCAGGTGATATATAATAAATGACTGTCTACATTCAGGCGGTTGATACTTTTGCTTTGGTGTTGTCAAAAAGTCATACTTCAAAATAAAATGCTCAGTCAGAGATGAACCTGGTTATATTGACTTGCTCTGCTCTGCTGAACAAGATTTCATAACCTATTTTCTGTGCCCTCTTTCTATCCAATTATAAGTCTGACATATTGTTTAGCTTTAGAAAGGAAATTTATCAGAAGCAAGTGCTGCTGTTATCAGTAACACATCTCCTGCCACAGTCTGAGTCTGGGATTGACTTTGTTGAGGTCAAAAGACAGCAGTGTCAGTGTATATGTCAGATATGAATCGTCAAAGCCTGTAGGGAAAAGTCTATAACGAGAATCCCATAAAGCTTTAGGTTCATGTTGCTTGGCAACAAAGAGCGAGAGATTTGAATGCAGCTCAGACGGAGCTAAATGAAAAGCTGCTTGAGGTAAATATCTGCTTTCTCTGCGTCTTCTGTGATGTTCTGTAATTATAAAGCAGTGGCTGCTGAGTGCGGGAGACGCCAGCTGCATCAAAGCACGGCCAGAAATTTGACAGAGCTCACCTGAGTGCTGCAGGATGAAGCAGCTTTACCTCATGAGTTAGCTAAGGTAATGAGGTGGGGCTTTCCCAGGAGTCATTAGCAGAATTTAACGAGACACTCCCTTTAATACTAATATTTACTAGTGATACTAATATTTAAGAGCAATCCATCTGTGTAGGTTCTCAGTCGTACAGGAGTACACTCCAACCACAGAGTACAGATGAAGACTAAAGAATCTTTGCCTACTAATATTTAGGGTTCTTGATCATTTTAGTCATTCAATTCTTACTAATAAACATGGACTATATTCAGAAAGCAGGCACTAAACCTGAAACAGATTAATGGTTTGGGTTAGGGATTTTTGACTATGTTCCAGTTATCCCGAAAAAATGAAAATGAGTCAGTGTGTTGTTTAACGCCAAGTGTTTCATCATTAGATAAAACACTGCCAATGTCACTGTGAGTCGAAAAAATAAGCTTTAGGCATGTTTATCTGAGTTTTTACTCTCTCGACACCTTACACCTTTTCTGCTAAGTAAACAAACATGATACTTTCATTCGCTAACAATAAAGGAAAACTCCAGTCTCCACTTTGAACAAACACAAACTGGGGAAGATAGTATGAGGCATTAAAATGGAGAGGGAACTGCTGCAGTGGCCGACAAGAGCCACAGCTATGATCCCCCCGCGCTTCTTCATATTCCCCATAACAGACGAATCACCTGCTGCTTCATATGGAGCTCCCCTCCTCGCGCTGCTCTCCTGCCCCGGGCTTTCCATATGAAGGAGGTCCATTTGCTTCAGAATCAGAATGCTAAACCATGCTCCACTAACACTCTCCTTCTACTTCAAAAATATTTGGACATTATTTTAATCAATCCTGTTCAGTTGACTAATCTTGGACTAAACCAGGACTAATTCATCACAGTGATTATAGCTTCACAGCAAAAGTGTTGGAATTGATTCCCGGACATGATAGGGCCTTTCTTTGAGTTTTCCACCCAGGCTCTGGTGTCTCCTACTTCCAAAACATGCAGCCCAATTTACTTTAGATTGTTTGTACGCTTCTATATAATGACAATTGAAGCTATTTTCCTTCCTAGCTATGACTAAATATGAATATAACTGGACTTATTTGGGATTTAACCAGGTCAAAACAACAAGCTTGCTTAAAATCAGTAAATCAAGTTCTTGACTTTCAAATGGGGAATTGCTTGTTCACATAGTCACCTCATTCAGCCCCGTGCACTTTTGTTGTGTGAGCCTTTCCTCTTTGTATTCCGATGAGCTGGGATTTCCACTGTTGTCAATGCAGGAGAGCGAAGAAAATAAAATTGGAATAAACAAAAAACTCGCAAAAAAGCTCAAAGGAAGCACATTTCTGTCGCCTCAGGTTTATAAGTAGAAGGATGGCAAGAAAAGTGACCTAAGATTATTTTCAGCAATGTTATCACTTACGTCTTACGTAAGTGCTCCTGTCTGCTCCTCTCTCTCTCTGTGTCCTGCACTCTCAGGACAGACCATATTGTCCCTAATTGTTTAGGTTAATTTTGAAGGAAAAATGTTGACACATTTTGAAACCCGGCGTGTGTTGCCGCTAATTGATCGTGATCGCTAATTACTGCGTGTGCATTTACATAGCCTTCAATTAACCTCAATGTCGGGTTCCAGACTTTGCCGGGATGATTCTCAGTCATCTGTGGATGGTTGTAGAAATAAGAAGAGAAATGATTGTATCTAACCTGTGTCGATATGGTTAGATATAATCATATCTATGTTCTGGGGAACATAGATATGTTCACCAGAGCCCACTCAGCTTTACCAAACCCGCTCCACAGCTATTCGCTTCGTAACACCACAACCCCTCGGACAAAATGCTTTATTAAAGATAAATGGTTGATTTAAGTATTTTATTCCGTGACTAAACCAAGTTAAACTAACCTGTTATTGGGTTAAAGGAATAGGCCACTATTTTACATACTGATTATGTTCTTACCTGAACATAATCATGACGTGTGCCGGTCTGGTCTTTGTGCGTGCCGTGAGTCTATTTAATAGACTGAAGATGAAAAACTATATTTGGATCGTGTAACTACTCACATATCCGTATTTAGATGTGGAAGAGCTTGGTGGCTTCTAACTTTATCCCCGTTTTGGTCCATAGGAATATGCTGGGAGAGGCTAATGCTAACAACATCTTCAGTCTATTAAATAGACTCACGGCACACAAGACCAGACAGGTACTCATCAACTTGTCTAAGCTAAGGTAAGAACGTATCTCGTGTGTAAAATAGTGGCCCATTCCTTTAAAAATGATTTCCATTGAATGATTTTTGATCATTCAACTCTCTACGTATGTACACTAGAGGAAGCCAGTGTGTCCCCAGTTGCTTTCTCTCCCTACCACTATTTGAGAATCACTGCGTTGACATCATCATTTTCTCAATTAGACCCCGATTAACATAAAAATGGCATGCTTTGTAGATACACAGCAGCAGGTAGGGAAGTTCACACTCTACCTGTGCTCCACGGGGCTCGAAACCAAAGTAATGGAAATAAGCTGGCACCAGGAGGCTTGTCTTTCTGTTCTGATTAGTCTTCATTCTTGTGTGAAAGGAGTTGGGCGGAAAAAAATGGTTGAGCATTTGAATAGATCCCCCACTGTCAATTTTTTTTTTTTTGACTGAACGCATTTGGACGGCATACAGAGCAAGTGGA
>OMNZ01025434.1:7608-33453 GCA_900303255.1 Lesueurigobius sanzi | reverse complement strand
GTTCAGAGAGTCCAATTTTGTCAGAGTCCTGTGTTTCAGCTGAAGTGAGTTTTTCTTTGCTCCTGAACATTTTTTCTGGCAGTTGTTGAAGGTCATGTAAACATTAGATCAGGGACATTTGAGTAGTTTGTTTCATTAAGCACAGTGTTGTCCTGCCCTCCAGTGTCTGCGTACATTGGTGTGTATGGTGTGCCTAATGTAGATGGAAAAGCGCTATATAAGTTGAGACCATTTACCATTCATTGCATTTTTCTAAACCATTTCAACACTGTATGTTCTATTACATTTAAAAATATCAAATTGTGCCAAATCAAGACAAGCAGCACTAAATCTGCACCTAAACAAGAGTAAAATTGAAATAAAACCAAACTTTTACACATTGTTAAATAGAATAATTTTTAATATAGGCTGTGTAAATCTCTGTCAGATGGAAAACCTCAGTCATTTTGCGATATATTGTAGCATCTTGTGATATGGACATTGCGTTACCTAATATTGTAATCATCATTTGGTGATATATTGTACAGAACTGGCTATTCGGCTATTTCCTGATGATATATCCAGAAAGAATGCTGCAGATTTGGAAGTTTTGTGCTATGATTTCCCAACACTTTTTTTCAATCAATCAATCAATCAATTTATTTTTGTAACGCCCAATATCATAACAGAAGTCATCTCAAAGGTCGGTATGGACAAAAACAAATCAATATCAGACATCAATAATGATCAAAAATAAGTCACACACGAATGAAATGTCACACACGAATGAAATGTCTGGACCAGATGTAATGTCCCGTGAATAAGTAAATCACTTAGAGTAACAAGCTTAGAGTATCCCCCATCCTTAGACCTTCCTCTGCGGCGAGGAAAAACCCCAAAAAAACAAAAATCACATGGTAAAAAAATTGAGGAAACCTCGGAGAAAACCAATTTAAAGGAAGGATCCATTTCCCTTGGACGGATGGGCTAGTGGTGAATTTTTTCTTATTTAGTTTGCCATAATGTGTGACAGATTGCTGTAGAAATAATGTCTCATGCTTGGCAAACTTGCCCCACATATCCAAATAGGCCCCTACATTTGCTCCTTCATCCATAGTCCACAGTATTACATAAACCCTCCATGTCTTACTCCGCACTTTATATCCGCACGTCTATAGTCTCTTTTCCCTGGAGATTCTCCCTGCTTTGACCGATCACATGTTTGAAGTGTTGATGATGACGCTGATGAGGCTTGTCACGATGCTCGAGTGGATCTGAAGCAGAGGGTGAGTCCCGGAGTGGGGCGTGTGGGAGGTTCGCCGCCGCCCCGAGCGACTGGAGACGAGCTGTGTCAAAACCAACATGGGGAAACTCACAGCCGCTTGCTCGCGCTGACGAGGGGCTGATGAAAACCACTTCATAGTGAAGGCACACAGAGCATATGAGTGCACTAAGGACCCTTCAACAAGCATGATGTGGTTATATAAGATCTCTTCATGTAAATATGTTTTTCTTATACAGTTATAGCAGCATGTAGTAAGGACAGTGTACAAAAGTAGTTTTTAATAATAATTTGTGCAAATAATAGTAACAGTAATAGTAATTAGAGGTGGTCAATATCGTCTGCATCAGTGATCCCCAAAGTGGGGGTCCTCAGAGGCATTGCAGGGGGGCCTCCACAAGGTTGAATATAGATCATTCACATTAAAATAAGTTGCATTATAATAATCTTCATGTGTATTTGCTTAATTATAATAAAGATTTAGCCGATACACTGTAAAAACGGATCTAAAATTTTACATTTCTTGATGATTTCCATTTAATTTGAGCAGGTTGATACAATTATCTAGTGCATTTGCACTTAAAATAAGAAAAAAAGAACTTATTGCATCTAAAGCATTATAACTCTGAAATAACTAAAATACATGTTTTTTTTTAATTTACCTGACAAGTCAGAATTTCTTAAATGATGGTAAAATATTCTTAAATAAATACATTTTAGCGACCTGCTGGAGTTTGGGAAGGGCTGGTCTCTATGATAATATGGAACATTTACAATATTGAATATGTATTCAATGTATATGTATGCAAAACTGTTGCTAAAATATAAAAAAATAAATATACTTGTCTTGTAATCTCTCAACAAAGGTATAATATTATTTTTTTTCCTGCAGTTTTGCAGTGTTTTCAAGACTATCTTTTTGACGATAGCGATCTAAATTTCTGAATAGTGTTCATCTTATCTTCTAGTTACTTTACTGTTTCTTCTATATCAGACAATAAGGTAGGTGTTGTTCATTTACATGTTTCGAACATGAAGAAGATGGCAGTAGTGCTTTCAAAACATGTTAAGGTAAATGACTAACACATCACTTACCTTATTGTCTGATATAAAGAAGGAACTTAAACAGTAAAGCCATCTAAACTAATACATGCCATCAAAATACCATATTATGACCAGCCAATGGTAGCGTTCATTCATTTTCTCTTTTGCACACCACTTTCGGTCCATGTTTCTGATCATATGCTGTGTATACGCAGATCTGCTCGGAGCCATCCATTTTTCACCCCTGCCTTTTAATACTTTCAAATGTTTTCCCGTGGGACGGCGCATGCACAGGTTTGTTCAAACTGAGCTCCTCCCCTCTGATCTCCGCCAGCTCCTGCCGACAGCTGGGCCCAGAACAGCTGCATGGCCCTCCTTCTTTAATCAGTGCGTTTAAAATGAAAATGAGCTGCAACTGAGCAACACGGACCAAATACTCGTGCATTTGTTAGCCTACTCCTTTTACGATGATCATCTATTGTTTTGGAGCAGCACTTGTTGGACTTCTGACCAGTCAAACTAAAGAATGCTTTAGTTTGTTCCATTCCTTTAATAAATGGAAAGGTTTGGCCAGCTGACTTACTTAAACATGTTTTATTTTACAACATTTCCAAGCCCTAATAAATAGCCTGGGTTGCATCTATAAGGACATCTGGCTTAAAATGTATGCATTACAATAGTTACATGAACTGTAGAGACTTGGAATAAGAAGGGAGCAACCAAAGAACAGAACCATTCTTTAACTAAATGTTTTCGAGTCAGTCAGTGCACTGTGATGGTTATTAGTGTCAACAACACAATGTACAATTCAATAAGCACTTGTTTTGCAATAATGTCAACAGGCATTGTTTCTTGAGAGTATAATTGGTCAGCCATAACCTTAAATCAATCCACCCTCCAACAAAGCACTAAAGTAAATGGCATTGATGGTGACGGAGCCAGCATTTTGCACCTTTGTTGTTAATCCGGCTTTTACTATGCTATAATATACAGCTATTGTTAGACTTAACGGATGGCTTGTTAAATCATGCTCATTTTTCAGGCTTTTATAATGCTTTTGATCAATTTTTTTTATTGGAATTTTGTCTTCATCCCTGTCTGGACCCTGTCTTTGCCGGGTGAAGCCGACGTAAAGGGCTAAAATTGGCTACCGAGTTAGCGGTCACTTAAGATGTGCTATTCATGATGAAACAACATGAAAAACAGGTTGAGCACTCTTTAACCCCTCATCAATTTAACATGTATGTATGATAGAGAACATTTTTTAGCTTTTTGGCATAGCGCTATTTCCTCAGCAAAACATATCTGGAGTTGTACTGTATTTCACTTTCTCATGCAAGTTTGAGCGATGATGTTTACACAGGTCGTCTCTTCTCTGGCAGCATAATGTACGCAGTTTTGGACTTCTTTCATTTCATTGCATAATAGATAGAATTGTTCTTCACAAAGTCCATAAATCATCACCGGACCCGTTCCGAACAGTGCCTTCATCGCAGTCTGGTTAGTTGTTAACATGCAGATAGCTGAATATGAAACCTTGTTTTTTTTTTTTTTTTTTTTTCAGTTTTCCTATTTTTCATTCCCACTGCTGCCAAGTTGAAATCCTGGCCTCATTCTTAAACTCTTTCCCATCATTATTTCAAGTTGATACATGTGTATCCAGTTATCCACTTTAATGATATTTGCTTTTAACAAAATGTCAGAATTTAAATAAATCTCTATAAATCTAGTTTTACATTTGTATTCTACATTGGCCACAGTCTGTTTAGCCCCGTCTCCCTCGCTTCTCAGTTCTCTTACATTCATAGTTTATATTCACGGTAGCCGGCGTGTGTTAAGCTGATATATTCCATCTCCAGAGGGCAATAGAGTCTCACCTTTGTGTTTTGCTGATGCGGGCCAGGCGTGGCTGAGGTTGTTAATGTGGCCTGACGAACAGCGCACTCATCTGTCGGCGCATGACCTTCAGCTGGAGACCCTATCTCGGCACATAGACCTGCCCTTGGCTCGCAGTGCTCCATGACACAGCCAAATGGACCTTATACATCACAGTAAATCTCTGCGGGGACTCTGAATGTGTGGATGTGGCACAAGGGGTCACTGGTTATTCAGTATTGCACAAATGAATGCAGGCTGTAATTGAAATCTCTGCTAAGGTATTGGCTGTATCTGGAAATGAGGTAATTATACCTGTTCATTCACAAAACCTTTTTCTTTAAAAGAATAGTGTTTTTTACTACAACTTCAATTTTCATGTTTTGGGCCAGCTTGCTCTCTTAACATATGTGAGCTAACAAATAAATGTCCTAATTTTTTACAAAAAGGAATATAACTTTTGCTCTGATTCTATGTTTCTCCATAGAAGTATATGTCAGTCTTGTACGTGACAATATTTTGATGGTTTGTTTCAGTATTTAATTTCTAGTCCGATTAATTTAGTCTTGAACCCTAAAATACTAGGCAAAATCTGTATTTTAACAGATTTATTCACTAATAACAGATAGAAAGATATTCAAAATCCCACCTGAACAAATCTATGTAACTATTATATCAACAAAATAAAGCATCGGCAAAGATTCTTCAGTCTTCATCTGTACTCTGTAGTTCAAGTGTAGGACGTTTTGCTCTTCATCCAAAGAGCTTTGTCAGCACTGCACAAACCAAACGCCAGTGGATCTTATAAAGAACCAGTAGGAGGAGTTTACCTGTAAGTCCCACCTCTCTTTGTTCCAGAGTCTCGGGCAGGACTATAGAAAGTAGCCTTAGAACAAAGTCCAGGGTAAGACAATTGGAAGGTAATGAGCAGTGATTAGGTGTGAATAGGATAAGGTGTTTTTCTCAACCCTTCAGAACAAAGAGAGGTGGGACTTACAGGTAAACTCCTCCTACTCCTACTGGTTCTTTATAAGGCCACTGGCGTTCAAGTTTGCTCAGTGCTGACAAAGCTCTTTGTACGAAACGTCCTACACTTCAACTACAGAGTACAGATGAACGCTGAAGAATCTTTGCCTACGATGGACAACTCCTGGACGACTGAGAACTTACACAAACAAAATAAAACCATACATTTAAACCTGGCTCTATCCATTATTTGGGATTTGTTGCTGAAAATACAGGCAATTTTGATGTTTTTTTACACATCAAATGCTTTATTTTTAGTTGGAAACTTAAAAAGACAGAGAACATTTTTCTCTCACATTTATGTTGGTAATATTCAGCAAAAGTTTCAAACTAGCAAGTTTCACAAATCACCTGCAGTGTCTCGCTTCCACGCAAAATGAGAAAGTATCATCAAGACCGTTTGCAAAAGTGTGCTGGGTTATAACTTAAGTTAAAGCCACACTGCGTAACTTTAAACCCTCTCAATGAAATAAAATGCATGATGTATTTATTTTCTGTTTTTATTGATGATAAACACCTCAAAAAGCAAATTATTTACAGTGTGGGAGTGTAACATCCTCAAATCGTTTACACAGCTATGTTCCTGCTATGGCTTTGAGTATAGGCAACCAAACATGAGCTCTAAATAGATTAGGTTCTTCCAAATCCTTTATTTTGATAACCCTCTGCAAAAAAACAGTTTGTGGCTATCTGAAAATAGGAAGATGTTTGGTGTCCCTTGCATTTTTCTTTATGTTTTGAGACATACCAACATAACCTGAAATGCTCCTCAACTATAAACGGCATGAATATGTTTTGGCGGAGAGAGAATAATTCAAAACAATCTAGCTTCGTGCCTCTTAAATATGAACGCACTCCATAAAAACATAATAAATTTATGCATGTATAGTTGAGCATAGTGTTGGGTTTGGCACATAGCGATCAGCGGCAATCCTATTAAAAATGCATTGTTTTTGTTGGAGAGACGTAAACACAGACTGAATAAATATGTGCGCAGCAGAGTAATCCTCGTTAATTTTCTCAACAGAAGCTGCGATTAGACTCCTGCTTTAGTCCTAACAACACAGGGCCGATTATTGCAATTGCAATGATGGAAAGAAATCAAACTCATTAAATTAAGTCATCTTTTATACCACAGCAAAAGCAATTTTAGCTGAAGCGAATTTAGTTTTTGTTGATAATTGATTGCGTTGGATTTTTCTTCTTTCCAATTTGAAACTTTTTAAAGTGTAAATTGGTTTGACTTTTGTGTGGTAACGACAAAACAAACAGTGCTCTGTGGCAACCAAAGGGCCATCACAAGTCGGTGTGATAATTGTCTCAGCGCTTCCTGGGGGTCTCCTCGACTGGTCTTTCAATCAAACAATACAATACTTTGACAGCAATCTGGTGGTGGGCTGGATCAGAGAAAGGCAAGTAATTTAAGATGTTTTCCCTCTCTTTCTCTCTCCCCTCCCACATCGCCTGCAAGTCTTAGATCCTCTTCCAAGAACCCGATTGATACAGCCGTAAATAGCAAGCCTGGAGGTATCATTGCCCCTGTGAACTGCCTCTAATGTGGTCTTTTCATTGTTAAAGATAGTGGGACACTATGACTGCAGCTAAATAAAAGCCATTTGTCAGGGAAAGCAAGCGCGGAGATTAAAAGGCATGTGTGCTTCCTGCGACGATAAAACCGTTAAATATCTGCTTTCAGATGACAAGACGGAACAAAACATGCATTAAAGTAACTGTAGTAAGTCATTAGCATGCTAAAGGCACGCAGGCTTCCAGTAGCAACTGTCTACAAAGTGAGGAAGATGAAAGATAAGCGAGACGTAGCTAATTCACTGTGGACAAAGCTTTCCATCATTTGGGTGTGGGTAGAGTGAGATATGCATTATTTAGATTCATCAGTCACTTCAATGAAAGCTACAGGACTGTCACTGCACAAAAGTCTGAAAATATAACAAAGCCTATGAATAAAAAACATGCACTTGAATTTATAAGACAAAGTAAAGTTTGGAGAAGAATGCTTTTTCCATTGCGTAACAGAATCCTTGTCTATTCACTGTATGATGTAGCGATAGGGTTAAAGTCAATTTTAGTATCAAATCCAATTTCTCAACTCAACTTGATTCTCATTTGGCCTCTGTTACATTATCTGCATACCATTTATAGACTATTTCCTTCCATATGTTAACACTACATACTCCGAAGTTTAAACAAGGATAGATCCAATACTAGCCTGTTTCTACCTGATTTTAGTCCAGTGCAAAAGCCATCACTCGGGAATCTAATTTAGTAAAACTCATTATAGATTACCTTTTGACATTCCTATAACCCACTTTGTCTTTTTCCTCTTTCTCCTGGTCTGTGCCTGTGGTGAAACACAAATAAGTGTATTGATCCGTGATGTTCTTGTGGTTTTGAAAGCGTAGCCAGCGCCTGTATCTCAGATGACTCCACACCATTACTGTTGGCCCGGAGACTCCTGGTGGGATTCTGTACGTCTCTCGGTGGCTATTTTTAGCTTTAATTATTAGAAATGTCACGACTGGGCAATTAATGTGAGCTGTAAGATGCAACTGCCATTTACCAACCAATGCGTAAACAACAAGTACAGCACATGGGCACAATAGTAAAGGCAATTATCACTCAGAAAGTAATTTTGTAAAGCACTTGTCCTCATCTCACACTGTGACAGAACACTTATGGATGACTATTGATGATTAATAATAGGTTTACTCCTGATTATCAGTTGTAAATTTGGAAAAATGGAATTTAAATATTTATTGCCTGAAGTATTTAAACCCTATGTTATTCAATACAAAAATATATATATATCTTTCACTTGACAAGTTAGAAATTGAGCTTTAATATCTAGATGTTCTTTTAGCCTGATAAACCACGCTCACTTCTTTCTGTTTGAAGGGTATGGCGATGAGCCATAGACGAGCAGAAAGGCTGTTGAAAATTTACCTGGCCAATTAGAGCGTCTCACTGAGCAAGCATGTGTTCTGATTGGCTGGTCAACACATTTTTTTTGTAAATACCATATTTTACATTATTATATTCTCCTTTTGGTCGCGGCTTGTCATACTGGTCTGATGGTGGGTCACGTGCTGTACCAGTGGAGAGACACTGATTTAAATTAATGTGTGCATAGTTTCATGAGCCAGTCTCACTGTAATACTAGTTAAATTAAAAAGAGTCACTGGTTATAATTGGAAATAGGGCTGCACAATATTGACCTGATGATTAAAAATATACCAGACGATAATTGAGATTTACTACAATTCAGATAATGGAACGTTAGATTATTTAGTAAATTATATTGCAATACTATTGTCATTTTTCTCAGATATGGCTGCCCTAAAATCAAAGCTTTCCCCTATATTTTTTGCCCTCCTCTTTTTCTTGGAAAGATTTCAGCCTCTGCAGAGTCGCCCAAGGCAAAGCCGTCTGCTGCTCTATCTGCCTCTGCTGCTCAGAGAAACACGTTTACAACAGGCCTTCAGCTGACGCTGGTCTGGCATTTTAATACATCAGTTAAACTCACATGCACTCACCGACCGGAGACTGGGGTCTTCATTCACTGGCCCTTCTGTGAATCCCTTAAGTGGCTAAATCAGCCCATTTGTCCACAGTCTGAGGACTGCTTCTATTCAATGGATATAGTAGCTCCCAGTGAAACAGCTGATGAATTTGTACTGTTGCTTTAGTTGTCAATTTAGTATTGCATGCAAAAAAAGTGTTTACATATGAGTTTTGTTTATATCTTTTGATATATATATAATGTTTATTATCATAATTAGAACCTATTACATTTTCTTTATTGAATAAACACGCAAAAGTATATTAACAGTAACCGAGAACAATGAACAAATTATTATTATTTATTTTTGTTTTTTGTACTATGTATCCTAATAAGGAGCATGATTCGAAATAAAGACTACAAACAAACAAATTATATATTAAAAAATAATTACATACAAAGGCAATCTATATAAGTAACCAATTTCAATCAATGCATTTTACAAAATAAATATTACAAAATTCTCCTAGGTAATTTAAAGAAACTGTGGCAACCACTAAACCATCATCTGGACGAAATAAGGGTATGCACATTTTAAATCTAAAAAGAAATGGGACCAACGGTGAAAATTGTGTGGCAAATGAATGAAAAACAATAAAAATGTTGCTACTATTGCCATGATGGAACACTAAATGTCCTGTCTCACCGGCCTTTAGACTGGTTTACAACCTGGCGGAGGCTTGAGTCTTGGAGACGTCTCCGCGAAGTCTCCCGGGTCTCCAGGGAGTTGCGGGAGACTAGTTGGAGACTGAATCTCCATAACCGAGACGTCTCAATTCAGTTGCAGAGACTTTGTGGCGACTCATTTTGACCGTGACCAGGGAGTGTCAATGAGGTCTCTGAGAAGTCTCGGAGACTTCGCCGCAATTGAATTGAGACCTCTCCGAGACCTGATAGACACTTGGAAAAAGTCTTCAACTAGTCTCTGAAAAATTCCAACATGTTTGAATTTCCTGCAAGTCCCTAGACCTGGCTAGTCTCCAGGAGACTCCGCGGAGACTTCTCGGAGACTCGTCTACCCCAGGTTGTGAACTAGTCTCAATGGGACGTGAGATAGGCCCTTTGGTCTCGGAGTCTCCACCCTAACTGCCATGCTGTTGCCTCGGTGGTGGTGGATACGTTTCTGCTGCGAGCCCTCAAGGAAAAGCGGGAAAAGTGATTAATTATGTGACGATTAACCGCGTGATTGATGCGTCCTATTACGGACAGTTTTGTGCCAAACATAATCAACGTTTTCTGACACTATTAAGCCTTCAAGTAATGCACTGGAGCAATTATTAATATCCATGTGTGCATTTGTCAAATACGCCGAGGTCCAAGTCGTACGGCGGGAGATTTTAATTCCAGCTCGTGCCCTGACCGGAGCCACACCGCCTGGATTCATAATGCCTCCATCTCCATGCAAATGCGCCCGCTCCTGCCACTGTTGATTACCTGCCGCTCGCCGTCTTCCTCCCAATGACCTTCCACTCTTCATGTCACGACTTTATTCGCCCCTTTAAGCCGCCTGTCAAACATCGAGGCGCTCTCCCTCTCATCTGTTTGTGCGAATGAGGCGCATACCAAACAGGGGGCCGTTTTTTTTTTTTATTTATTTTTTTTAATCCAGGCTTGATTTTGTGTGCAACGCAGCGAGAGAGAGAGAGAGAGAGGGAGGGAGGGAGGGGGGTGATGGACGTGCCGATGCCATTTGTCAGTAAACAGATGAGAGGCAGTTATTTGGATTAGCTGAATGATTTATAGTTTTATTAGAGAGAGTCTGTGGTGCGATGAATGTGTTTGTGAAGGCGCAAGGGAGGGTGTAGTTTTCCGGGCGGCCAGCAGGGGTTAGCAGTGAGGTCTGAAATGGAAAAGGCTCAAAGAGGAGGGGGACGCTGGATGTGCAGACAAGTGGATTCTGCGAGCTCTGTTCTTATACAGTGTCAATTTATTTCTCTAGACTTCTCCACTGGCAGTTTTTTTTTGTCTACAGCAGCTATTCTCAAAGTCTGGATCTTAGTGGCCCCCTAATCCTTCCAGAGATCCCACATAGACCCCTATTTATAATAACTACCTGTATTCAATTGTACATACACATTTACATAATAGCAATGACCATGGCATAAATACTGATTTAAAGTGGTAAAATGTAACAAATCTATGCAATGATCCAATACTGGTATCGGATATTGGAGCTGATACCGGAACAAATAGAATATTGGGTATTGATTCTGATACTGATCCGATACTTTCACCAACTTTTAAGTTAATATGGACATGGCTGTATGTCATGTGAAAGCTCTTAATCTGGAGAATTCAGTAATTGAAGTAGATTTACACTTTACTATACTACTTTTGATCGCTTCGTAAAATATTACATTTAGCAGCAGTATGCTAATACTAACTTCAACCAATCGCGGCTGGAACAGAAGCTGTGAAGTAGTGAAATAGGCTAATATTGGCCACTAGTGAAGGTCTCGGTGTTTGTATTTAGTTTTGAAATACTGTTGCAGAATTCTGATATACCTAACATATTTGCAATGCATTAATGATCACTTTATGTTGGAAGTTGTTTATATTAATGTAACAAAAATAGTCGCTTTTTCACCCAATACAAACCAGTTTCTTTACATAAACAGCAAATAATATGTGATCTAGACTACAAATCTACTTTTGTGAAATTCCCACGGTATTGGGATACTCAAACCACATCGGTATCGGAAGCAAAAAAGCTGGATCGGTGCATCTCTAATAATATCCTTCAAAACTCTTTTTTCAGTGTACTTGTTTTGCAGACAAGCTTTAAGGGCCTCCCCGCAGTACCTATGAGGCCCCGCAGTGGTCCCCAGACCCCACTTTGGAAACCACTAGTCCACTAAGGATCAGTGTACATAAAAAGTTGCTTTATTGGTTATAGCTCATATTCTTAGAAATGGTAGCTAGAAACTTTTACTTAATTCTTGCATAAAAAGTCTGAAGGAGATTCAAATTCATTTAGCTAAATTATACCTATTTGTCAGCATCTTATTAAGTATCATTTGCTGCAGTGATTCATTAATACACTGATTTGGCAGATTTATTTTTGCCATATTACCGTGACTGACATGTTACTTATAAGTACCTTTTTACCCACATTTAACAAATGAATTTCTCCATTGTGAGATCAATAATGTCTTAAATTATCTTTCTGTGTAGGTTCTCAGTCGTACAGGAGTTGTCCATCGTAGGCAAAGATTCTTCAGTCTTCATCTGTACTCTGTAGTTGAAGTGTAGATCAGCTTAATAAAGGTTTGAACATGTTGGTGGGTCTCTTAAGAGTAAACCAGAAGGAGGAGTTAACCTCTAAGTCCCTCCTCTCTTGGTACTCAAGGTTGGAAAACATAATCTTTAACTAATCATCATGTTGTTACAGTAGTAGCAAACTTCAAACCTCTGTTTTGCATAATTTGACCCACTGTCGTTCTAAGTCTGAAAATGTCTGTATTTCATTGGCGTTGCAAACTTCAATGGTGTTAAAATTGACAGCTGCATTTATTATGAACATAAATTGCCTTGATACAAGCCATTCTTTCTCAAAAGTCCCTCAGAGTGATATGTAACACAATTTCCAAACACTACACAGATTATTTTTTTGTTTGTTTTGCGCAAATCGAGTTACGGCTACCTTCCCTGCAGGGCCCTCCATATTTCATCCTATTACTTTGGTCCTGCGCAGACATCCACTGAAACAAAAGGAAACGAAAGATGTTGAATCATGCTAGCATTTATTGGAGTAAAACTTGATGTGACTTGCTATTCCAGTCGTCTCTTTGAATAGATGCTGGCGTCAGAGCAATCTAAGGTAGTTCAAGCTGGGCACAGATTTGGTATTGAAACTTCACGGCAGTTTCCTGTGTAGGTGGACTTCTGTTTTCCCACTGGGAGATGATGCAGCTCAATCATACAGTTACTCATTTGGCTCTGTGTATGTGGGCCGCTAAAGGAACACTGGCTTTGAGGGATGTAATAAAAAATGAAAAAAAAAAAAAAAAAAAAGGCCATACCTGGAGACTTTACTGATGTGCGTTTGTCTTTATCATTGCTTTCTGTTTGACAGTAAGGGATTCTGGTGATTTGTAAGTACTTTTTGTGGGACCAATGTTTTGTCATTTCGAGGCGAACAACAACTTTGATGACAAAAAATGAGACACACTTTTGCCCCTAACCAAGTTCCCCAAACCTGGCAAGAGGCTGATTGATGTTATAGTCCAAATGACATCTGGAACAGAGTTAATTTCGTCACAGTAATATTTTTACTGACTAAAATTTGACTAAGACTAAATTAAAGTTAGTTCATGAGACTATGACTAAAATCTCCAGATATTTTCGTCGAATAAAAATGAAAAGAAGAGACTAAAAAAATGATCCAAACTTCAGTGACTTCTGTTTGAAAGAGCCTCATATCATTTAAACTCTCTGCCAAAGGAACAGCTCTGTGTTTTCGATAATGTGAGAGATGCTCCATGAAGCAGAGAATATTATTAAACATGTTTGAAAACAATAATATAAATGTAAAGTTTACTTATCTATTTCAAATTTAGTTGACTACATTTACGTGGAATTTTTGTTGACTGAAATTAGACTTAAACTAACAAGATTTTTTTAAAATAAATTTGGACTAAAATTTCTAAAATTCTATTTTCGTCAAAAGACTAAAACTAAATACAAATTTGTTGCTAAAATTAACACTGATCTGGAATGTTTTTAACAGAGAATTAGCTGCTCATTGGATCAAGTGAGCCTCGTTTTCGCTGTTCAAAAAGTCTCAAAATGTATCAAAACAATAAACGACAGTCAAAAGTTTGGAAACACTTTTTTATGTATTGGTTTTTAATTTATTTCAAGACTATTTACCTTATAGATTCTCACTGAAGGTGACCATTTATGAATTAACACATATGGAATTATGTTTTAAATGAAAAAAGGTGAAATAGATTCTTCTTTGATTACTGCTTCGTACACTTTACAGGGTTCATGATGTACTAGTCACAGACACATTTGACCCTTTTTTGTTTAATACACAATCTCATGTGTTCATTCATAGTGTAATGCCTTCAATAAGAAGCATACAATGTAAACCGTGTTGAAAATGAAGAAAAAAACAGACACAGAGTGTGTCCTGTATGTGTTAGTGAATATATAGCAGCATATGTCACAGTTTTGTGGCATCACCCTGTTAGTATTTAGTGTCAATTTTATTATCAAGTTCTTATCATTATCTGCAAATGTAACACTGGCCCACTGATAGCAATTATCACATGTGATTGGCTCAAACCACCAGTGGCACGGATTCATGCGAATCAGCGAGCGATTTCTGTGAGTTTGTTTACCCCAAAATTAGAAAATTTGTGTTTATGTTTGAGCATAGCTGTCCCGTTTTGGCCAGGAAACTACTGTATTTTACCCCTCTTCTCGCTATCTTTGCGCATTAGTATTATCCAGTAAATTTCCCATATTATAACAAAATAATGATGCAAAACGCTCTCCAAACTGAACTCTGTCATTAGCCTGGTGAGAACTGCCACCTAGAGCAGCCTGGATAGCAGTTATCGCGAGGTTTGTGCGACAGCAGGAACAAACCTGGAAAAAACAAAAACATAGGTGACAAGTGTCCCATTTTGGCCGGGAAACTACTGTATTATACCCCTAAGGCAGGGGTGTCCAGACCTTTTTCATCGAGGGCCGCATATTGAATTGTATATGGCATGAAGGGCCACAAATTGATGGCCAGTTCAGTCAAGCATTCAACTGGCTTCCTTTTAGAGGTATAAACCTTTCCTCATACCTGTATTTAGTCTGAAACCTTAATGCAATCACAATAAAATGTTAGTTTTTGACTGTAGAATTGTTAAACTTCAGAAAAAAAGCATCATACAAGAAGCTTGTGGGCCACTAAAGAAATAAAAATGAGTCTGAGGGCCGCATTTGACCCCCGGGCTGGACTGTGGGCACCTCTGCCCTACGGGAAAATTTCCCTTATTTTCAGATGCAAAACTTGACGGTGAGTCTGTATTTGAGTCCATATTTGCACTATATTTTGATCATTCGGTGTGTGTTTTATTATTACATCAACTACATTCAGCCTTCCACAAATTAAAAATAACTAGTTAAACCATTTCTGGATTAGTATTGTGTTTTATTGGGTTTTGTGACAAAATTAGTTTAGTTTAGTCTTTATTGAAGGGACAGTGCACAGAAACATTAAGCTCAAAGACAGATACAGTATGTTCTGCCCCAGATTATAGCTAAACAGTTAGTTTCCATCTGCAGTCCCTGGTTACATGAATAATATACAGTAACATGTTAAGTACAAGTAAAAACAAAAATTTAAATTAACATTTATTCTTCAATTATATACCAAACATTTGGAACTTCCACTTCAGCACGTCTCTTTTTTTAACATGCAGCTGTGTTTACACATTTGCTGTGCGTGCTTACACACATCAACACATCCCTACACATGTATGTATTTTCGTCATGTATAAGGTCAACTGTGGCTGCTGTGTAAGTTTATACATTGATTGAGTCTTGTGTTGCGGACAGGCATCCAGACTTACATGTGTTTTGCAGATACAGAGATCATCACCTCCCTCCACACCACCAGCTGCAGGGGCATCCATACGAATACATAATCAGTTGTGCTCTGGCGGGATAAAACTTTGTTAGTCGCATCCTGAAGTGTGTTTTGCATCGGGCCGCTCCCACCTCCTGACGCCGCCCTGACACTTCCCTTTTATTGATATCAGTTTGATTTATGGATTTGTGCTGGCGGGCCATGCTCCAACTGTGGATACAGCCATGATTTATCCCTGTCTAGTGCTGCAGGGGTGTCTGTCTGCTGCTGCTGCACTAAGAAAATGAATATCTAGAATCAAGATTAGAAAAGTTAACATGTTAATTTAGATTTGACGGGCTGGATCCGTACAAAAATGTATACCACACTGGAAAAACAAATCTATCTAATGGTGAGCTAGTTAAGTAAAATTTTCTTGTAATAAAAGCGTTTGACGTAGGCAAAGATTCGTCAGTCTTCATCTGCCTAGAATCTTTGGTTACGATGGACAACAAGAAAGATAATTTGACCTTGATTTGAAAAGGTAAGTAATATTATCTGCCAATAGAATAAGTCTTTTTGCACTTTTTGCAGAAAAAGCTTCACATTGAACCTAAAATAACATTTAATCACTTAACACTCATTTTATTTGAACAAATGAACGGAAATCTCATTCCCTTGGCAGATTTTTTACTTGGCAAGTCAGAATTACGCAAAGCAATGACCAGAAATCCAGAAATTTTAACTTACTAACATTTTTTTTGCAGTACTTACTTGGTTTACGATACCGGTACCTCAACAATACTTTTTTCCGATACCTATACTACATTTTTGGTCATCTAGAACCATAAAACAGAACAATAATGGCCATTTATTCCATAAAAAAGTATTTGTGCTGAAACAAACAAGGGACTGTCTTTTTACCTTCCTACCTTTTTCGATCCCATTAGTACCTAGCCTAATGGTAAAAGAGTGAAACACAACTACAGAGTACAGATGAAGACTATAAAATCGTTGCCTACCATTAGTACCTTAAAACATTTTCCGATACCATACTCGTTTCCCTAGATTTGACCATCTTGAATTGAATGTTTTGGTGGCTAACAGGCTTTTGTGAAAGAGTAGGACCCAGAGAGCATTCACACAAATTCAAGCCTATGCTGCTCCACTAAACATATTATATTATATTATGTTTTTCTTTATTTCATATTTCATTTTTGCAGTGCAGTGCTGAATCGAGGGAGCAAGATCGTGCAGTGATAAGTCTAGCTCCCGGTGAGGGCTTTTTATGTTTGTCTATGAATATTCACACGGCTCCTTTTAGACACAAACTTCTGAGGAGAAAATAGTCTTAATGGGCATGCTGCGTGTCTGTCACCTCATCAGTAACACGTATTTCAGAGGCAGTGGATACAAATAGGATCAATGCATCATCAGCTACGAAAAGTAGACATAAATACGAGCATTCGCTGTAATCATCCAATGAAGAGGGCTCACAGTCCAATATAATGTGAATACTTTATGTGCTGCTCTCATCACAGAAAAAAAGTATCTTCCAAGCTTCTGATTATGAGACTATAAACATATAAGCCACCGTCTCCCCAAAACAGAATCAGAATAATAACGATCTGTCTAAAGTCACCTTCAAATTTTACTTTTTAATGAGACTGAAACTAACTGAATATGGATGTAAAAATGGATGGATGGAAAGAACCAAATATCATTTAAATTCACTGCCAAAGGAGCAGGTCTGTGCTTTGTTCTTGTGGGAGAAGCTCCATGAAGAGGATATCATTAAATATGATTATATTGACTGTGCATAATGTTTGAGTCAAGGTAGAGTTAGCTCCACGAACGCCACTTTCATTTCCGTTCCGGTATTAGCATAGCATCACATTAGCATAGCCTATTTACCCTCGTAGTTGTGGATGTAACTCGATACATACAGTTTGAACTCCTTTTACCTCTTGCTTATTGGAGCAGGAGTCAACTGTCCTGTTGAAACTGTATGTATAGAGTTACATCCACAACTACGAGGTTAAGTAGGCTATGCTAACGAAGGTGGCATTTGAGGAGCTAACACTAGCTTGACTCAAACGCAGTGGTTTCGCTAGGGATAATTTTTCTCAGTTATTTTGAAGGACAGGGTTGTAAAGAATCTGTCATGAGCTATTTTAATTCTTCATTAATTAAGCCCTTGTTATTATGTATGTAAGAAAACACAGATTACAGGATAAATGGATGCAAATCTTTGTTTTTTTGTGAGCAGAATCATGGATCATGAATTTGGAAACTACATTGTGTGAAAACGTGTGTAAAACTCTCAAAAGATGATGATGGCTTGATTTTCAATCCTTCAAAATGAAGGACAGTCTTCAAAATTTTCATTAACAGGCAGGCATTCACAGCGACGCCTCCCATGATCCTTCAATGATGGCCCTTCCTTAGTGATGATGTGCCGTAGTTTGCAGGGGAGTAGCACAGCCGTCGCAGCCGTCGCGGGCACCTGGGAACAATGACAATTAAAATAAATAAAAAATGTAATTAAACACTAACAAATATTTGTCTATGCTTAATTTTCGATTATTCGTCATTTTATTATAAATAAAAATATCTTGTCAAAATTAACAATGATGGACACACATACTCAAAGCTTGTGCTGTAGTTATTTACATTTTAAAGCAATGTTATTCTAGTTGCATTGCCAGAGCTTTTGAAATTGACTTTTATAAATACCCTCAGTGCTCTCTCTTTCTGACATTGGCACAAACGATTGTTAGACCACAACACTCTAATGGGAAGTCTGTGTTCTTGCTAATTCTAGCGGCAATACTAATACATGTAGCAGTAGCTGTCTCTCGTCTGTGTGCTGTTAATTTGAGGCCAGGGGTAAAATGAGATTAGTCCTGTTGCTTGCCCTGTAACTGTGGCTTTTACCGTGACATTTGCCCCATTAGAGGAACTGTATTGATTGTAAATAACAGTTTGTAATTAACAGGGGATTCTGGAGAGACACTCGCTGTGAGCCAAATGTGTTTATTTTAATGTAGCCTTGGATTCACAAGCCGTAAAAAGACTTGTTTCTCTATTAAAATACAAGCTAAATTAAAGTGCTAAATATTTTAATTGCATAAAACAATCTCTGCTACTACTGCTACGACAGCAATATTGTACTAACTAGTGTTCCGATACCTTTTTTTCTGATCCGGTTCTTGGGTTCAGAGTTGTCGCCGATACCGAGTACCAGTCCAATACCGCTGTGTGTGAATAGAAACAATAGCAAAGCCTGCAAAAAATGCCAAGATCCAGAACACATGGCTCATTAAGGATATTACATCTATTCTGCCAATGTCCTATTTCCACTCTAAAGACTAAATGAAAGCAAAAGAATGTAACACAAATGTATATTCTGTCATTGATAGAGGTGTTCGTGCCAGTAGAGTCCCAAAAAACACAATATGGTAAGGTTTTTGTTCAGATACTTGCCGATACCTGACAAATCTGTGGTATTGGCAGACAATCTGAAACCAGTATCGGTATCGGAACATACTGTAGTACTATCACTCGGCCATTAGATTTCCCACACCTATCACCTTGTTTGTATATCTTTTAAACAACAATTTCTATATTATCTTGTAGACTGACTGCCACGCTGTTGGTTATAACATCACACGTATGACCTCTATTCAAGGGATAGGCTGGTAATAGCTAATTTATCCATAAAGACCTAATTCTCTGAACCCAAAGACTCGTTTTTATTCCTGCAGAATATTTTTGCTCCCTGCCTGCGCCTGCTGCTGTTCCTTGCTCTGACCAATAGCGGTGAGTGGTTTTTGGAGCAGTGCTGGAGCTTTAGTCCTGTGTGGTGGTGTGGAGGAGACCGAGATGGGCTGTACATCCGCTTACGCACATTATCAGAGAGAGCCTGCTGCTTCTTGGCTTCCCCTCACAAAAGCCAGTACACAGGGTCAGGAGAGTGGGAATGAGATGTGTACACCTCCCTCATATGCTTCAGCTCGGCAGCCATCACACGATTTCTGTTTTTTAGAGATGCATTATGATTGAAAAAAAGCAGAAATGCATAGTAAATAATGAGATTGTATCGACAGCTTGATATTTGATGTGATATTTTGGAATGTTTGGTTGTTTGCTTAGTAGTAGTAGTAGTAGTAGTAGTAGTAATATTGTACCAGGCCAAGATTAAGATTAAATGACTGAACTAGGTCACAAAATGGTCTAAAATAGATCTGAAATGGACTTGTGGTTCTTATACTTTTCAGCCCAAGTACCACCTAAAAACATTTTTGGGTCTTGAAATACCACCAGAGTACTGGACTCTTCTTCTTCCTAGCGTTTTTTCCGCATAGCAGGGTCCACTGTTTGGCAAGCTGCTCTCCAAGAAGGTGAAGAAAAACCTCCTGTTTTTTAAGAAGAACATCGTAATGTGTATTTGTACTAAGAAGACAGCATGAATCTTTTTGTAAAATGCTCTCCATTTTGGTTCATCCAAGGCATCCTCCGTGGTGACTTTGGCGACTCGCATATCCTCTTTGATGGCATCCATCCAGCGCTTCTTGGGCCGCCCTCTGGGTCGTCGCTCATGGCTGTCTTTACCACTGATTCTTCAGCACTTCTAAACACGTGTCCAAACCAGCGCAATCAGGCTTCCCTCATCTTCTCCTGGATGGGTGCGACTCCAAGTATTCTGCATACTTCTTCGTTGATGATATGGTCTAGCCTTGTCAACCCTATCATCCACCGCAGCATCTTCATCTCCATGGCGTTTAGCGCTTTTTGGAGCTGCTGGTTTTCCACAGTGATCGATCCATCTTCCTGTTCTCCACACTCAAGGTATTCGGTCTTATTAATGTTTAAGCAAAGGCCAAAGGTCTCTAGGCGTATATGAAATGATCTCAGATTAAAATAAAGTCTAAAATTGCAGATGGCCCTGAGTACCTCCTGAAGAAGAGCCAAGAGGACTTCTATATCTCTCATACTCTGCTTTTTAAATAGTGGATTTCAGGTTGAATCACCAAATGCCTTCTGACCTGTAGGCTGTAGCAGAGCAGATAATATAGGCAGTTCTCGTGTGTATCTCTTGAGTTATGGTGGAGCCAGATAACTCTGCCCAGACGGGTGCTCTTTTTCTCCCTCTCTCTCTCTGGGGAGGGACCTGGATGGCACTGAATTTGACCCAAGGATCAGCTAATCCTCCCAAAACCCACGCTTGCCCCGTGTCATGAGGTTTATACCGATGAAATTACCTTAAGCTGAAGGGAACATTCAAGCAAAATCCTTCATATCACAAAGACACAGTTATTCTGAAAAGTTTAAACCACACAACGAGGACAACGCTTGAGCCATTTCAGGTTTTGGTTATTTTTGTAGAACGACAAAACAACAGCATTTTGATCTGGATTTGGCCAGACAGAGACTAACACATTTAGATGAGATGAGATGCTGATTGCCCATGGACATTTCCCAGGGATAACTGTGTGATTGTTGAAGCCTTAAAACAGATAAAATATAGTTTTAAATTGTTAGTTGTGGTCTAAACGTATTCCTAACTTTTCCAATATCACAATTCTTTGCAAAGATGAGTATATAAGCATGTTCCACAGTTTTTAGAATTGTTTTAGCATCGATGCAAACTCCATCCTGTGGTCACTTTTTTCTACAAATGTCTGTGAGCACAATATTCTGCAAATGGATTTAACTTTGATGAACATAACAAAAAAGTTACTGGCCTTTTCTTGAGTTTAATAAGCACAGAAGGAACCCACGACGGAGAACAGAAAGGCCCCATAAGAATTGAACCCAGGACTTTGTTGTGGTGAACCATAAGTAGAGGTGTGCAGGACTGTATATCGTCAACAAGATTGTCGAAGGTCTGCATACAGTATTTACAATATTGAGTATATCTCCAATGTCAAGAAATCAACAAAAAGCTACAAAAATGTCCTCCAAAATGTATGAAAATATATATGGCTTATTCAAGACAATTATCTTTTTGACGATACAGGTATCTGAATTAAGATGTTTGCCAGCACTAGGGATGTCAAGATTAACCGGTTTTATGAGTATCGCGGTTATAAAAGCTCACAGTACTTTAATCGTGAGAATGACTTGCGGTAATTTGCTGATTAAAATCGTATCCATCTTTACATGTTACAGTAATTGCATAACATTGCCAAAGGAAGAGTCCCAGAAGAACCATGTGCAGCACTGCGTTCATTATGTCATGGTAAAAACCAAAGTGAAATTGCAAGTGGATGTAAATCAGCTATTTCAAAATATACAGTTGTGCTCAAAAGTTTACGGTATTTAAACTTTTGCATTTCATAGAATATGAATGACAACACAAAAACCTTTATTTCACTCATGGTTAGTGAGTGAGTTAGTGAAGCCATTTATTGTCAAAAAACCTGTTTGTTTACGCTTTTCAGCTAGAAATCAGCCAAATAAAAAAAAAAAAAAAGTTTACATATTGTGCATCTTGAAACAAACATCAATTTTGTCAGAGAGTCCTGTATTTCAGCTGAAGTGAGTTTTTCTTTGCTCCTGAACCATTTTCCTGGCAGTTGTTGAAGGTCATGTAAACGTTAGATATGGGACATTTGAGTAGTTTCTGTTTCATTATGATTTCAGAAGGACTCAGTTCTTTGACAATAAATGGCTTTGCACAACCACTAACCATGAGTGGAAAAAAGAAGGATTTTTGTGGTTTCATTCATAGTCTATGAAAAAAGGCCAAAAAAATTAGGAGATGTAAACTTTTGAGCACAACTGTATATATATTTTCTCACAATAATCGTGAATCAAAATGCTTGATTATCGTTATCAAGAAAATCATCCAAAATATTGAGGTATACATTTTTCTTCTTATCGCCCACCCTTTAGGCATAAGTGCAAACTAATTTGTATAATTAATAATTCCACCTTGCAAACCGTTTGTCTGTTTTTCTAGCATTGATCTTTGCGTGGATTCATTTTGAGCTGAGCGTAAAATAAAATAAAAGACGTCCTAGCTTGCTATTGAACAACCAACACCGAGTCGTGTTCACTGCGTCATCCACACGCCGCTGTCTCTGTCGATATATACACGTCTTATCTGACAAAGAAGCGGTTAACGCCGCGCCGTTCGGCCTGCCTTTGCCGAGATGAATGCGTTTTATTGGTTTCCCTGTCAGGTACAGAGTTCAGCTGTGTCAGTCGGATCATCAGGCGGCCGCGCTGATTGCTGCGATTAAGCTTTTAAGCAACTCTTACATGCAGCTGAAAGGGCCATCTCAGACTGACTTTGCACCCCAAGAACGCCGTTTCACATTTTACAGGGAGACATGCAAGGAATGCATATTATTTAGATTTTTGTTTTCAAGTTCAGTTCGGGTTTTAGTTTCCAATTGGGAAAAACGTATCAAGCTGCAGTGTTTACCTTTCGCACTATAGTTTCGTTTTATGTTCGCACATTCTCTCTGGGTATGACTTTATTGATCTCGCAATGTAGAAATTCACTTGTTACAGCAGCTCTTAAGAACACACAAGGGGTGCAATCAAAAAAGAACAAAGAGAAGAAGAAGTTAGATGTCGCAACAAGATTTAACAACAAAATAAAGGTATCATACAATGAACCAGTGATTCCCACAAATTTGAGATTATGGTGGCATAGGCGGTATTTTAATGAATATCTTTAGACTTTTTAACTTTATTGATCCACAAGGGAAATTGCTTTGTCACAGTAGCTCAAATAGTAATCTTATAAACAAAAAATAAAAATGAGTGAATAGGATAATCAGTAGAAAGAAATCAGAATAGGTATTTTGGAGTAAAAATGTAATTTTGTATTGGTATTTTGTATTTATCAATTCATTTTTTAACAGTATAATTCGTGTTATATTACATAGAAGCACACTAATTGTAATTTCCTATCCAAATGTCTTGCTTAGCTTGTTTTTAGACTATGGGGCACCACCTTAGGCTCTGTTATTTATGGGGAAAGAGCAGAAATATGAATAAATTAGGGCTGGTCGATTTTGAAATAAAAAAAAAAAACCTCAGATTCAGCTTTATTTAACCCACTAGGGGCAATTCAATTGGAGCAGCTCAGAAACAATGTAAAAAATCCAGAGAAGGACAAAAGGACAAAAGTGGAGCTCATCACAATTATTTTTCTTATATTGATCGATCTCGATTTTCAATTCAATATATGAAGCCTGTTCAACCTGGAAGACCAATTACAGCGTCACCTACCTCTGCAAGGGTCACTCCGCCTATCAGCGCAAGAGCCACATCTTCGTCGCAGCCAATTACGGCCCTCTGTCCGGCTTTTAAACTTCCAGCGTCCATGGCTCGTTCTGCTTACCAGCTGTGCTTCAACCCACCCCCATCCCATCACTCCCTCTTCAATCCACAGACTCACTGGCCTCTCATACCACCACCAGGCTCCAGGCTCCGGGGGGAGACATCCCAAACACTAACCTACCCATCCCTACTAACTTTAATTCATACATCAATGTCTTCGGCTGGGTCTGATCGCCAAAATTACATGTCAATAATACTTCCTAATCGTTTCTTTTGTCTCTGTCTGAGTTAATTCAGGTTGTATTGGTTTTATATTTCAAATTGGGTGAGTTTTTGATATGCTGGGTGGTTACTAGGGTGGTCCATAAAATTGACATTCTGAAAATGTAAGCTCCAATCCTTGGAATCCGTTGATATAGTCAAGAGAAATGGTAAATGGTAAATGGTCACATTTATATAGCGCTTTTCTACCTGCTTTAGGCACTCAAGGAACCGCTCACCCATTCACTCTCTCATTCATACACCAGTGTACACAGACACTAGAGGCAAGGTGGGTGAAGTGTCTTGCCCAAGGACACAACAACAGTGTGCGCCTGCGGGGATCGAACCGCTAACCCTCCGATTACAAGACGACCCGCTCTACTACTTGCGCCACCGTCGCCCCTTGGTGGATTTATCACTCCCTCATCGACCTTGAAGATTCACCCCAGGGATTCTTTAGAGACGCTTTTGTATCTGGGGAATAAATAGAGCGAATATGGATCGAAATGAAAACAAATATTGAAAAGAATTTTTGAAACAAATTGTACAATTCATGAACAAACTCTACTGGTGTGGCCAGAACAGGTGGAGTACAACCAAAACAGAGTGGATTTGGGAGAAGTACTTTAGCTTCTGAGCCATTTGGACAATATTTAAGAATTTAAGAATTACAAGAGCGCGGAGGAGACGCCGATGTGGCGCCACTCTCAGAGACACACTTGAGCAAAGGTTTTTGTTTTTTTTCTTCGAATAGCAGATATTTAGTGAGATTTCACCTCTAAACAGCACATTTTCTCCACATAATAAGAGGCCAAGCTAGCTGTGTCAACAAGTGGGCGTTTTTGTTGTTTGTCGAATACACAGCCCCATACAACCATTGAGACTGACCTTTATTAATATTGTGATTCGAATAAAATTAGATTAATCTACAAAATCTATACTATTGTCACATTTTGTTATTCTTACAGTAGTTTAACTTTATTGGTACCCGTGGGCCGTGGGTAGATTTGTTTGGGCGTCAGAACATGCAGTAAACATAATAACAACAGTCTTTGAAATAGTATTCACTGCAAATTCACTTTCAACTCTTTCAGTTTCTTAATGCGTATGATTGCAAGTACTGTAGTAGAGCTGAATATTGCCAAGAACTTCATGATACGATACTTATCCCGATACTGGGTCCACGATACGATATGTATCACCATGCAGTGTAAATAAAACAATACATATCCAATTGAATCTTAAGAGAATTTATCTTATATGTGTATTAAATTGCTAAGGCTAAGTGTGTGTTATGTCACATTCAGAATAAAGCCTGGGGTCAAACAAACATATTAAATAGATTTTTTTTCACGATACAGGTGCTTCAACACGATACACATATTGTCAAGTTCTCCGTAACGATATATATTGAGCACAGGTCTATAGCAAGTGGCTTTTACTTTTGGCTGAACATGTCATAAACTGTGCCACTTCATATCCCGGCCCTCTTTGGTGGATACAGTTATAAACTAAATGGAGCCCAGTATGAAAAGCCCGAAATAAGAAATGTTCCAGACTCACTTTGCAGAGCCCCATTTGACCTCATTTATAATTTAGAGGAACTGCTGCCGTCCCAGGGTGCTGCTCACAGATAAGGTCAAAAATATTTATGATCGGCCAAACCGCTCAGTCAGTGCTCAGAAAGTTTTTGCATTGGCTTTATGGAGAACCTGTTCCCTGTTTTTTGACAGGCAAAACTTTAATACAATGAAATATTTTATTGGTTTTGTGAATACATAAACTTATTAGCACTAATCTAAGAACTTTCTAGACCGTGGCCCCCTGGTGGTCCGTGGCAGTACTGCTGGTGGTCCGTGACTTGCTATCCAGTTTAACTACTAAAAATACACTAGGGCCTCTGCATATTGAATATTAATGAATATCAAG
>OMNZ01025432.1:12566-43804 GCA_900303255.1 Lesueurigobius sanzi | reverse complement strand
TGTGACCTATACTCCGGAGCGACTTATAGTCCAGACAATACGGTATTAAAAATTACAATAAAGCTAATATTAGGATCAATATAACTTATTCTAACTGACTGTAGTGTTTGTGCATTTTTATCAGGTCAATATTTAAAAAAATGTTCTCCAGGAAAGGCTGGTGACCCACTAAACTGATTCCACCACCCACTTTGGGGCCCGAACCACTGCATTTTTACTATAGAATTCCACTCCTCCACCTGAATATCAAACCATGGGCTTTTTAGAGAATATTTTGAACGCTCTTGTCTTCATTCCCAGAGACCTACCAGATCATGCGTCAGACCAAAGCCCATGAGGGGAGCGTGTTCACTCTGTGCACTCTGCCTGGGGGAGGGCTGCTGAGCGGAGGGGGCAAAGACAGAAAGATTATCCGCTGGAGCGCCGACCTGGCCCCCGAACGAGAGTGTGAGGTGAGCTACACTTGGGGATACACTTCATATCGAAATTGTCTCATAGTTAGGACTTCTTAAGGAATTTTGTTAATCGCTTGCCAGATTCCAGAAAAGTTTGGAGCAGTTCGGACCCTTGCGGACGTCAATGGCGAAGAGCTTTTAGTGGGCACAACAAGAAACGCCATTCTCAGAGGGACCTTTTCAGACGGATTTGTGGTTATAGTACAGGTGAGTGTTTATCATTACATTATCCAGTGGTACAGTGGGTTCAGAAACAGTGTTGGGGAGTAACTAAATACATGTATTTAAAATACGTATTCAGAATACTCATTTTGAGTAACTGTATTCAGGTACAAATACTCTCTCATTTGAGGGTATTTCGAATACAGTTACTTTTCAAATACCAAAGGAATACAGAGAGGGAGAGTGGGAGGAAGGAGAGTGGGAGGAAGGAGAGAGGAAGGAGAGAGACAGAGGAGGGAGAGAGAGAGGGGAAGGAGAGAGATAGAGAGATGGAGGGAGAGAGGAACAAGAGAGAGAGGAAGGAGAGAGGGAGAGGAAGAACAGAGAGAGAGAGGAAGGAAAGGGGGAGAGAGGACGGAGAGAGAGAAAAAGAAGTGCGAGAGAGAGGAAGGAGAGAGGGAGAGGAAGGACAGAGAGAGAGAGAGGAAGGAAAGGGGGAGAGAGGAAGGAGAGAGAAAGAAAGAAGAGAGGAAGGAGAGAGGGGAAAGAGAGGGTGAATAAAGAGAGAGGGAGAGAAAGAAAGAAGTGAGACAGAGAGTGAGGGAGAGAGAGAGAGGAAGAAAGAAAAGAGAGGAAGGAGAGAGAGAAACAAGAGACAGACAACAGTTGGTGTAAAAGTGTTGCTACATATTTTTAATCTTTCACCATATTCATACAAAAATATAAAGCAAATCAAGGTGAAAGTATCTAAGTATTCAGAATACAGTACACTGACTGGGCAAAGTAACTGAATACGTTACAAAATACATTTTAAGACAAGTATTCAGTATTCTGTAACGGAATACAATTTGAAAGTATTCTCCCCAACACTGTTCAGAAAGTATTCCCACCAATCTATGTATGCTTGTATTATTATGTTGAAATATGATCCCAAAAATGTACTGTCTTTGCATGAACATCTTTTATTCTTAGGCTTAAATAGAGGGTGTGTTCCACAGACTTGTCTTTTGTGATCTGACTGCTACTAAAGTAATTCTGTATACCTCTCTAGTAATACATACGTGTATTTGTTAGGGCCATGTGGATGAGATGTGGGGCCTGGCGACACATCCCTCTCAGGACTTCTTCCTCTCCTGTGGGAACGACAAGCAGGTGTTTCTGTGGAACGCAGAGGAGCATAAGATGGACTGGTGCACCACTCTGGAGGTATGTGCTTCGTATTTTTGATTCTTGCTGATTTGAAATGTTATGCACTTACACTACACACACATACAAACTAATTAGCTTGTTCGTCTTTACAGGAGTATGGCCTGTGTGCAGATTTCAGCCCTGTAGGATCAGTTGTATCAATCGGCCTCAGCACAGGAAGGTTGGACATGGAAGAAATCACAATGTTTTCTAATCTCCCGGGCAACATTTTAAAACACTAATGGTTCAGATGTATTGCTTTTTATTTACTGTCCATTTTTATACAGCAGTGTACTAGATTAAATGTTTTTTTTTGCTGAGCAGGACAGTAGTGCCATTGTTCTGTCTGTTTTCCACACTTGTCCTGACAGGTGGGTGGTTCTGGACCTTCTGACCAGGGAGGTAATCTGTGAGTCCGTCGATGGGAATGAGCAACATTCTGTCATGAGATACTCCCCAGGTTTGTTCATCAGCAGCACTCTTTTATACACTGGTGTTAAAAACACAGGCTTTTTTTCTTTGTTCCTTTTTTCTCTGCTTTGGCAAATCCAGAAAGCAGAATCCTGGCATTGTGCTAGATTTCATAAAAAGTATCTTTACAGAAAGGCAAAGTTGGAAACCCCCTTTTAACTGTGAATGGCTTCTTGTATTTTCAGATGGCAGCTTTCTAGCGGTTGGCTCTCACGACAACTTCATCTACATCTACAGTGTAACGGGGAATGGCCGGCGCTATTCACGCTTTGGGAAATGTAACGTGAGTCAGGAAGCAAAAAGACATTAAAACCATATGTTTAAACAAATCCATTAAGCTGCATAATATTCAGAATTTAATGTTGCACTTGATCCTCCCTGCACTTATTGGGCCAGTGTTTTGATATTTAAGCCTTAGAGGAAATAAGTTCATTTGACCTCTGTTTAAGGTTAATCTTCACTGGCCATGGGATATTTTTTGCACAATTGTTACTAATAATCTTGTGCTGTATTTTGCTATATTGGGTTTTGGGGATTTCGATTTTCTGTTTCCAATTAGTTTTTTTGTCATACATCCAAAGCATAAAGGCCTAAGTGTGGTAGAAAGGTCACACTCATTTCCATATAAAAATGTTGGTCCATGATCTAATCAGTCATAGTCAAACTATGTTCCTGCTTTACAACATGAAAACCTTTTGTTTAGAGCATGGTACTATTATTTTTTGTTTTATTTTATGTTTATTTTTCTTCAATAGGGTCACTCAAGTTTCATAACTCACCTGGACTGGTCTAAAGATGGGAAGTACATAATGTCTAATTCTGGAGACTATGAAATCCTTTACTGTGAGTTCACCAAAGCATTAGGGTGACCAGATGTTCCGAAAAATATCTAGACAGTCCCAAAATCCAGGCTTTTGTTCTGGATCCCGAATCCAGCTCAATTTGTTCCAAAAAATATACTGACCCGACCCTGACAGTAGTTATTATCTGTTTATATTTACTTATATCTGTTGTATTTGGAAGCAAAATGTGGCTGACAGCAGCTCCTGGCACATCTGCAGATAACAGGCAGTTCTCAGTCTAGTTCTCAGTCTATACCAGACATTAGGATGCTGTAAAGTTTGAGGACAAAGACGAGATCTGCGCAGAGAGAAACTACAAATGTGCTCAGAGCTGGGACTCTGTCTGTAATAACAGCTGCACTCCCTACACCAGTGGTGGAAGAAGTACTCAATATTCTTACCTAAGTAAAACTGCAGATACAGAATTGACTTACATAAAAGTAAAAGTATCAGATGAAATTTCTACTTAAGTAAAAGTATAAAAGTATACACTGTAAAATGTACTTCATAAGTAAAAAGTATTTATGTGCAGTATTTTTTAATCCTTTGAATCATACCAGGTATAAACCAGGACTAAACAAGGTCTAAAGTAGCTCTAAACCTGTTCTAAATCAGGGCTAAACCAGGTCTAAACGAGTGAACCACTAACTCGGGTCTAAATCAGGACTAAACCAGGTCTAAACAAGGTCTAAACGAGTAAAGCACTAAACCAAGTCTAAACTGGGACTCAACCAGGTTGTCGTAGAGAGGTCACTTTGAAAATAAAATTACCTTTAACCCAATTTTTAAAATGTAGTGCAGTAGAAAGTACAGATATACAGGCTCTGAAAGGTAAAAGTAAAAAGTATTCATCATAAAATGTACTTGTGTAGAGTAAAAGTACCTATAATTTGTACTTTTTACTTTGTTGCTTTCCACCACTGCCCTGCGCTCTCCGTGATGCATGGCTCACCTCCGTGCTACATGATCAGCAGTTAAAGCCCTCATTTAAAACACTCCTTAGGTGATCTGCGCACGTGCGCGACAACACACGTGCACGCCCAGTATACCCCGCTGATCACGCCCCAAATTTAAAACGCTGTCATCTGGTCACCCAACAAAACACTCACTGGTTTCTGCAAAAGCATGTGAAACTAACATTGAATGTGCTTTGGCAGGGGACATCGCTGGAGGTTGTAAACTATTAAGAAATCGCTATGAGAGTAAGGACAGAGAATGGGCCTCATATACATGTGTGCTGGGCTTCCACGTTATGGGTAAGACAGTCTAAATTCTCTCGCTGATAATAATTTCACACGGCTGATGTTTTGCTGGCTGTGTACAGGCGTGTGGTTGGAGGGCTCTGACGGCACAGACATAAATGCTCTGTGTCGCTCACACAGTGAGAGAGTGGTGGCTGTGGCCGATGACTTCTGTAAAGTTCATCTGTTCCAGTATCCCTGCCCCAAACCCAAGGTCAGTTTATGTAGGCTTGAACAATATCACAAAAGACTGTTTTGAATCTTGTAATTAAAGGCACACTGCATAACATTTTGAATTATACTGTTGCCAGCAACACAAAACATGCTCTTGATGGCCAGCTAGATACAGAAAATGCTACTTTTGTAGTGGGTAATCAAATAATGGATTTGGATGAGGACCTAAGCTTTTAAAATCTCATATTTTGCTGCTTTTAGTCAATATCTCCATGAAGACGAGCTGGAGACGCCCCCGCTCCCAGGAAAGTTACAAGTCAGAGCTCGCTCACATCAAACACATGTTTTCAATGATAAAAAATATCTGTAGTAAAATAGATGCTTATATTTCATTCTAATTATTGAGTGAAATGTTACGTGGTGTACCTTTTTAAAAATATGTATAATACAGGACTAAAGAAACTATTAGTAGTTTGTAGGGAAATGTACATATTATTGCTTTTTGACCCAAGGATCACATTTGGTCTTTGTGGGTAGCTCAATTGCAGTTTGGGGGCTGTCAAACAATTTTACTGTTATTATGACCTAGTCCAATAGGAGCGATCGCTGTGATTGTTTTCTTCCACAATTTTCAGCGGATGTTTAGGTGAATGGTAGGCAACAGCTGAAGCATTCAGACATGTAGCGCAGTCACAGATCTGTTGCAGCGCAAGGGAAGCAATGCTCTGTTTGTGAACAATGTTTTTGCCCATCGTAGAACTATTATTATTTATTTAACACATTCATGTTGCCTACCAAAGCCCCGGACGTGACGACATCACGATCACTCATATGGTTCTCTTTTAACTTTTAACACCAAGTGTCGCCTTTTAAAATATTTGACTTTTCACCATCAAATCAGGACTACACCAAGTCTAAAAAGGGTCTAAAATGTATGTTTATGTGTTGTTTATTATATTATTTCAAGCATGTAATAAAAAGACACTATATGTAAGTAAAACCGCTGCTTGAAAAGGAATGGGATGAAGTTTTACAATTCCCACCCTTAAAGTATTAGTACATTAGACAACTTCCTTTGGTTTTATCTAATTTCTTACTTAATCATTTACAATATATCAGCACTTATTCTTCATACATTAAAGAATTCGTTAACAACCATATTTTTTCACTTCCAAACCAAATTGTTTTACATTTTATACCTTTCAAAAATCATATATTTTCCTAAATAGTCTTATATTTGAACATTTATTACTTTTTTATTTTATTTTAGTGACACCAGTGTGGTCATCCTTTTTAGCCAATGCAAGATTGGAATCGGTTTGATGTGGTGATGTTCAGAACTGAAATAAGTAATGCTTTATATTCGAATTATGAAGCTAAACAGGCTTTAGTGTGTCCCTCTGTAATGGCCAGTAATGTGGCATTGTGACAATTTGCGGAGTGAATTGACTATATCCTAATGTCCTTTGTTCTTCAGGCTCCAAGCCGCAAGTACGAGGGCCATGGCAGTCATGTGACCAATGTGTGCTTCACCTACAGTGACTCTCACCTTGTTTCAATGGGGGGCAAGGACACCTGTATTCTCCAGTGGAAGGTTCAGCGTGTGGGGGAAAGTAGAGAGAGGCTGGCATCACTATCTTCTACTTCCACCAGTTCTCCAGAGCCTGCTGTCTGCTAGCAAATCGTTTACCGAGAGTCTATGTTTGCATGTGGACATTTTGCAAATTGTGGCTATGATCAAACAGGCCTTTTATGACACAGATTGTATACTGCTGTGTAAGAAAAGGGACTCTCCATAACTGTGTGAAACTCTAGAATGCCAAAAACTTGTTATTTCAGAATTTGTGTGTATTTTTCTTTTTAAGTGACAACTTGTGAATGTCACTGGTGAACATTCCTGTTACTGCCCTATCTCAATCCTTTTTAATTGTGTGTTCAATGTCAGTGTTTGACTTCACAGCTTACGTGCTGTATAGAGACAGACTGTGACCCTTTGACAGTGAGACAAAAATACAATACTTACACATGAGGACTTCTTTAATACAGTTTTATGTATTTGAAATGTCTACCTTCAAAATAAAACAACTAAAGATTAAAGGGTGTGCTATGTACTTAACTCCACTAGTGGGCAGTATTGCTTCACAATATGAGGCAAGCTACCGGTACTCATCCTAAAGTTGACAGGTCATTTTTTATGTGCAGGTTTAGAAAGCATCTAAATTGCATCACTCACTCGGGTACATTTTTCGATTCAATTTATGTTTCTGGACATTTATGGATATTGGATATTAGTTAAGTCAAGATCAAGGCCAGATCAGTGTAAACCAATATTGTTAACTTATGGCTTTGTAAACACCATAAAGGCAGCCTACACCTTAGGCCACAATTTGTATGTAGCATCTCATAAATTGGCATTTGTGTTCACGTTCACTCAAGGAAAAAACTTTAAATTATTTAATTTTAAGGCTTTGCTATTGGATATAGGGGGGCACCACTTTTTCATCTAAAAGTGACGAAACTGTTTATAAATACCAGTAATCTACAAAAAGAAAAAGACCTTGATGCCGGTGATTGTCGAAAGTCTACGAAGATGACGATTTGCACACGAACGACTGAAGGGGGCAGCGCGTGTGTGCGGTTGGTGCGTAGTGAGTGTGTGTGGTGTGTGTGTGTGTGTGTGTGTGTGTGCGTGGTGTGTGTGCGTGAGCCGCTGTGGTGAACTGAGCGGAGGTGAAGAAGAGGAGGATGAAGCTGGAGCGGAGGATGGGAGGAAGAGTGGAGTAAGAGACAGGCTGTAGCTCTGTGTGAATGAGTGAGTGAGGAAGAGGAGAGGAAGGTCGTCTGAGGGCCCGTGAACAAGGAACAAACTGTTTCGGAGCATTAACATCGGAACTTCCAACTTTTAGCCGCCACTCATCGGCTTATGCCCGGACTGGAGCCGGCTTTGTTTCGCGGCGGGGGTGTCTGCGATAAATGAAGGAATAAAATAGACCTACAGCGACTTTCTTCAAACCAAGCGGGATATTCCCTTGGACTGTTTTACAGAAGGTTACGAGAGAATGGCGGCCAACATGTACCGAGTAGGAGGTAAGGGTTGTTTTACGTTTTTAAGACACCCCCCACAACGTGATTGTTCGGTTCGGAAGCTAGGTGGCTAACTAGCCGCTAGCTGTTGGCTAGCCGCTAACTAAAGCTAACAATTTGTAGCATCCTCACACTGTCCACTCCTGCGGGGAAGATGAACGTGAAAATCTCTCAAAACCCCTTAACAATGTGGGGAGACTTACTGACTTACGGGATCATTTTAGCACCGTAGCTCACAAATGCACACACAAAGGGTTTTGTTATGCACCAGGCTATTCTACACAAGACAACTTTGACAGAGTTCTGAGTTTATTTCATGTAAATAATAAACTTGTCAAGTTGATCCCGGTGAAATGCCAAATCCCCAGTAGACACTTCGTGGCACTACGTCCTAAAAGTTGGATAATACAAGTTATATTGTTTATGTTTTGTTGCAATTATTATTATGTTACACTTACAAGTGCATATTATCACAAAATATGGCATTTGGATTGAGTGATGTGGAGTTTGTAACCGCAGATAAGGGAAGTCTCAATGCTAATCGTTAGCTTTTAACCTAGCAGCTAAAATCCAGCAATCAACGAACTGACAGTGTCGCTGTTCGCCACAGTGGGCGGGTTAATGTTATTATCTGTGTGCAACTGTGCACTTGCGGTATTACTGGGTTGCCTTTAATTTTGACAGTGAGCTCGACATCATATTGACTGAAGAATTGCTAGATATTTAACATCAGCAGGGATTTCTATGGGGAAAATACACACGGGAGAAACCCAGAGCACTAGTTACAGTTACGAGTTTAGATATTCTTTTTTACATATAACAATTACATATTACGTGAGTTGTTATGCGATATATGTTCCCGCACTTTGTCTTTTTGCTGACAGCTCGTTATCCCGTTTACAGGTTGCTCTGGGAGTGCTGGCTTCCTACAGTAGGTCCTTGTTTGGGTCAAGTCTGAGGCGAAAGGTCACAGAAACTGCTCTCTAGTCTGGTACCATTACCATGTGGTGTAACAATACTGCTACTTGTATTGTTATGGCAAGATTAAGTAACAATGGGCTGTTGACATTGTAATTTGAAAAATCTTTATTTAGTCTTGAAAAAGTGTATTTATTGTTGCAAGTGCAGACGAACCAAGTAACTGAGAGCATTCACTCTACAACAACCCATAAACACATATGTATAAACTGTATATAATTTTGCAATGAAGCTATTAGTTGATATTCTCATTTTCTGGAGAAGGGTCCGTCAGGCGCTGCACTGTGGTCACCCACTGCTTCTGACCGGCTTTCCTCAGGCACTAGTTGAACAATTTCCCTACAAGGACCGTAAACTGCCAACAAACCTTCATGTTCAGTTGATTATATGGGTCATGTTTTGTGCATTTATTGACAACTGAATTGAACTTTGCCCTCTCGACTTTTAGGCTGCAGATGTGGTGATTTAGTAGGGTGCATTAGTTAGAAGAGGGCAGGTGTCAGGCACATAGCTTCATTAAAATAAAAAGACAAGAATGAACATCAGCCTTGTGCAATTTTGTAGCAATAGTTTTCAAGGATGCAATTATGTAATAACTTGCGAATTGCATGGAGCATAAAAAGCGAGGTTTGCGCTTTTGAAATCACAAATGTATGCTGCAGCTGATGTGTTTTTTTGTTTTGTTTTAGGCCTTTAGGGTCCTGCAAGTTTATTGATTTTGTGCATTGAATCCGGTTTTCCTTTGTTGCAGCAGGCTCGTCAGTGAGAGCAGGCCCTACATTAGCAGTCCCCCCTCAGAAGCACACAGTGTTCAGCGTGCACATAAGATCATTATCCTCCCCTGAGATTAGTCAAAGGGCTTCCTCCTCTTCATTCAGCCCGGAGCGGCCGACACACACTGCGCCACTCAAGACGCACACGACCACAGCCATCACTCCAGTGCGCCCTCGTCTCAGGCCCGCGCTGTGATCCGTAACAGATCATTATGCAGAATACAGGAGGCAAATGAGGAGCCAGAGAGCAGCCTTTTCTGGGCTGTTTCCTCGGTCTGCCGTGTCCCGCCTCGCGCCACTGATCGATACACCCTCAGCCAGCGCAAAGGAGTCATTATTTCATTTGTTCCTAGGTGCTGAAAAACAAGATGGAGCGCTCCAATACTAAAGCCACATTCTCACCAAGCGCCCCAGTGCAGACATTTAAGTGATGTAAGATCAAAATGGTTTGACACTGATCCAAAATTAGGATGAGCCATAGAACAGTGTCGTGTGGCTTTCATTAAAGAGTGTGATCAGCATTAGCTGTATCCAATGTCAATGTCACTAACAGTGGTTCACTACAGGAGGTGAACATCTGCAATTATAGACCTTCCAGTTGAGATCATTTTATGTCTGCTTTAGTAATTCATTTACATTGGATGTTCTTCTGGTTTAGACATGTTTTAGACATAATTTACTCCAATTTAGGCCCATTTAAACCCAGTGTAGACCTGATTAAGGTGGTAAGACTGAAGTAGAACTTGGTGTGAACCACTGTTTTATATCAACTCTGCTGAAAGTATTATTTGTCACATAAACATGTAAAGCAAACAAACGGTTAACATAAAAAAAAAACTCCATATATTTGTAGACCTACCAAGCATCATTTATATTAGATCTACCATAGAGTTCTGGTTGGCTCTCCACCTCAGTGAAGACGTTATAGGATATCATGTGAGAAACCATACTTATATTTTCTTAAGGGTTCCACCTTACACCACCACCAAAAAAAAAAGATTCCCCTGAGCAATGTCTGACTCTGCATCCCTGATCAATATTTGTGCTCTCAATGTGCCCTGGTGCTGAAACAAGCGTGTGGAGGCCTCTAACATGAGCATCCCTCCCATCAGCTCCAGTCATGTCAGACACATGAGCGCGCACTTTCCCTTCTGCTGCTTCAGCCTCTCTCTCTTATGTAACGCAGCGATGTGATGATGCTGCTCGCTCTGTCCCTCCATCACTGTGCTGCTAAGTGGAGCACAAAATCCCGGCCTTGTAGGAATTGTTGCTGGTGTCCCTCGCTCGTTCTCCCCTTGCTCAGGCTGAGGTGTGTGAAGCCGCCCTGGCGTGTCCTCCGGAGGCTCTGTCCCCGGCCGTGGGAGGAGCAGATGGAGCCTGATGGGAAGGCTCTGTGGGAGAGTGGAGCTGTGAGCAGTGTCCCGAATCCAGGTTGTGATGAGTCTATAAAGGTTTGGTGCAATAATATCTGCACAATACTATATCGCCAAATTATTATTGCAATATTCTGTGACGCAATATTCATATCGCGAGAAGCCATCATTTATTTAAAGTCACTGAAGTATATTCCCTCTGACTGAGGGACAACTACCTTAAAACAAAAAGGCATGGTAACTTCAAAATTTACAAAAGATTAGTTTTCTAGGTACCACCGGGCCGAGACGATAGTTTTAACCAAGTTGGTTCATTTTTTAGGCTTGTTTTGATCCAGATTTTGTATTTACATCTTGTTTTGGCAATTTGCTGAACAAATGATTTAGTAATATTTTGTAGTAATATATCGCAATATTCAAGACGGTTATTGCTATTTACTCCCTACTTTGCACAGGCATGATTAGGTGCTCTTGCTGTCTGTTGATGTTGAGGATATCATTTTTACACACTATTTATTGTATAAAAAAATATGTATTGTAATGTTGTGGGGAAAGCACACAGTGTATTCCTTTTTTCTCCAAATACTCTAAACTGTCCAAACATTTTTAATGAAGCGCTGAATATGAAGCACAAAATAAAGACAAGTCATCTGCATCTAGGGTGTGCTCATTATATGTTGTAAGATGAAATGATCATTTATTATTTATTAATCCCAAAGAGGAAATTTGTCTTGGGTCACAATGCCGCTCGTCTGCTCATACAGTTCGTACAACTTAGATAATTCACCAATAGACAATAGAGTGCTACATTTGCAGTGTCTCCAATATGTTAAAAAGTTCCCCAGACAGCATTAGTTCAACTGTTCTGATGAATTATTTAAGATATACATAAAAAGAGCATCCTACAGAAAAAAAAACACAACACTCTGTTAAGAAGTGCCACCAAAGTTAGAGCCAAGGAGTTTTTGAAGGGATTAGTTTTGTACCTGATGGCTCTGAAATGCCTTCCTGAATTACTTCATACTCATCGTGCAGGACATGTTGGTCACACGTGATTTTCCTGGACTGTTGACCCATAAATCACTTGAGTGAGACTGCAGCTATGTTTCGATTTATTTTAGTAATCGATTAATCCATCGATTATTTACATTGATTAATCAAGTAATCATAAAATAAACTAAATTTCATGACTTTAGAGCAGATTTTGAAAGGAGAACCACATTTCTTATAGAAATAACACCATTTATTCTTAATTTCTCATCAGTATGTCCCTAAAGAAGAACATTTCAAACAGACAGATTAGTTAATGTCCTGAGAACCAAAATAATAATAAAATTTGGACATGTTTGCATGATCTGTGGAAAAAAAATTGACCCACGTTTAAAGAGACAGGGTTTTCGTCTCAAATACTACCTTTTATTTGAATTCTGGCGCTGAGTCAAAAATCAGACTATTCTGTCAAGAAAACAATAACTAAAATAGTTGAGGATTATTTTAATAATGGATTAGTTGACGATGAATCGTTTCAGCTCTACTCTTGAGTGATGGTATCTCTGATGCTGTATTATAGACAACTCTCAAAGACATCATGATAGAACATCATCATAATCCTCAGGCAGATTCCAAACAGCTGCAGTCTCAAAAATACAGCCTTTGAGCTAGTTTTCCACAAAAAGTCCATGTGGTCAGTCACTCCGCTTGAAGCTGTTGTCCAGCACCAGTCCCAGATACTTCAGCGTTCACCTGTTCTATCTCTCCATTAGTCACTGTTGCCATCTTGGGATCGAAGATCATGTTCTTGATTTTATCTGGATTCAATGTTAACTTCTGATCCTCACACCACACCTTACAACCTTTGTGTACATATGTTGAGATTGAATTCAATGTGCTTGAAGGGTTTGACTTTTAATATAATTCAAATAAATAGTTTATGTGGTTGAGTTGGCGGTTAACCTACTTTCAATCTTAGATCTAAAAGAAATATATAATCAGATTACATGATTGTTGTTAAAAAGCCTAACACAAGGACTAACTCAACATTGGGGCTTGGGTCATGTGTAAAATGCAGCTGACTCAAAGCAAGGCAGTTTGTTAAAGACTTGTCACTGGCTGGAACTATGAGTTCTTGCTATTGTGCTTATTTAACCATTTGCATAAAGTAGTCTGAGATATTCTCTTTAAATCCAAGTGTAGCAGGTGCATCGTTTCAAAACGGTTAAACAATTAGCCTTTTACAGTCCTTATTCCTGACATGTTTTCCTTCCTCCACAAGCTAGTGAATCCCTTATGGAAATATTTGCAGAGCACATGACCTTTCTGACCTGTCTGGGCTAGAAATTGATTTTTGACCCAATTCTTCAGGGTTATTTTCTTACATAGTGGTAAACCTTACACGTTAGTGAAGATTTGGCTGCGTCTCTAATTCTAAAGCCTATGAAAAGGTTGGGATTAATTGGTTTATTCAGACAATGTTTAAATGTTGATGATGACATTCAATACTCTGTCAATTTGATCAGCTGCCAATAAATGTATTAAAATGTGCTTGCTGTAATGGTATCCACAAACACAGGTGTTTCTGCAGCTCACATTACACTTAAGTCTGTGAGCAGCTGGTGCTGCACTGTGGCTTTCACTCCTGTCTTGGTTAGAAATGCAGGCCACAGGTTTAGCCTAAATCTCACTGCCTTTACCAGGAAATCAACAGTCTTTTTTTTGACCATCATCACCACTTCCTCTGAGCTAATGCCTTATTCTGGTCTCTTTCAGATTATGTCTACTTCGAAAACTCCTCCAGTAACCCGTATCTTATCAGGAGAATAGAGGAACTCAACAAGGTACTGTATGCAGCCTGTGTGTCTTCACTCCCCTTCAACATTATTACATGTAAACATGTTGTAAAAGTCTGGTAATAATAATTAGGAAGTATTTCATCACTTGCATCAGCATTAGACCTTAGAAGTTGACTAGACTGTCTGCTGGTGCTGACTGGAGCTGCATGTGCACAGCTGCTGTGCCACAGCAGCTGCATGGATGTGCACTGTGCTGTTGTTGAACAGTGTTCATTATAGATAGTGTAATGATAGTGGTACTGGGCAGGCTGCACTTATATAACACACACAACAGCAGCAGCAGTGACACAGGCTCCTTCAGTCTCAGGATTAAACTCATTTATGTAACTCTTTAACTGGAGTGCTTCAGCCTCGGCCGGGCTGCTAATGGCTGCTCCGCTCAATGACTACGTAGTATGAGAGGGAACTTATGAATAAATTAACAATGAATCGGAATTGAAATGAAAATTAGTTTTAATTATGGATACTGATGAAATTGGGTTAATAAACTGTTGATTTATGTTGCAAGTCCCTATCGGTCTGATTATCTTTTTCATGATAAATACTTATTTCTGTTCTGACTAAATCTGATATTTCTGGCCTGTTCAGTTCAAATAATAATAAGCTAATTATTATTAAGTCCATTAATAATTAAGTCCGTTTCAGTAGACTCTTGTACTTATAGTATTTGGACTCGTGGCGTGTAACAGTTGATCAAAACCAATAAATCTTTATGAAATTGAAGCATGCACAGGTAATCTGTCTTTTCAAGCAAATGTCACATGTTCCATTTTTCTAAAGAGCGTGTACATGACATGAACTTGTTCTAGTAAGTAAGTGTTAACAGGTCTTAGTTGTGGAAGCGGTCTGGAGGCCTTCCTGTGTGACTGCACTTGGCTAGCATAGACCAGAGCAACGAAAAGGTTAACGCCCCCTTTTCGGTGAGAGCAGAGGCCCCGGCCATTGAGATCTTCACATTTACGTCTGAAAAGTAACAATTTATGCGTTTTGTATATTTGTCTGATCTAAGAGGTAAGCAAATCAAGACATTTTTTTGTTGTAGAAGATTCACAGCGGACAGTTGGGCTAAAGTTAGCAGGAAGTTAGCATGTTCAGACTTCAATATAAAGTGTTTAGCCGTTCATAGGTCAAAAACTAAGCAAGGTTGAGATATAAGAAGCTGCAAAATTACTCAAAGTTATATGGGCATTTGAATTTGATCTTGGATTTGATCCAATTTGATAAAAATTAAGCCACAATGAACGGCTAAACACTTTGTATTGAAGTCCGAACATGCTAACTTCCTGCTAACTTTAGCCCACTTTAAACTGTCCGCTCTGTGAATCTTCTACAGCAAAAAAATCTCTTGATTTGTTTACCTCTTATATCAGACAAATATACAAAATGCATAAATTGTTACTTTTCAGACGTAAATGTGAAGATCTCAGTCGATGTTTCCACATTAATCTCAATGGCCGGAGCCTCTGCTCTCACCGAAAAGGGGGCGTTAACCTTTTCGTTGCTCTGGTCTATTGTTGTATTTGTGTTTTTATTTTTTGGTATGTTTGGGTTTTGTGTATGTGATGTGTTTGGCTGTGTTCGGCGCTCTGACACTCACTGCGTGTGTGAAGGGCTCTCAACAAATAGATATTGATTGAGGTTTTTCATACTGACACGTTCCTTCTCCCTGCAGACAGCCAATGGAAACGTTGAAGCCAAAGTGGTGTGTCTGTTCAGGAGGAGAGACATCTCGGGCAACCTCAACACTCTGGCTGACAGCAACGCAAGTGAGTCCACACTCTCCCAACATGGTGGCAATTTACACACACACATAACATGCAAATGAAAGATTTGAAAAAACTCTTCTCTTTGGTTTGGTGCATATAGTCCTTGTCCTCGTCATGTCATGCACAGTTGACCGCCATTTTGAGGTGGAATAATGCAACACTACAACATTTAAAATAATCTCACTACTCGGGTTGAAAATGAAGAACTGATCGGCCGCAGCATTTGTTTGTCATCATGATGAACACTTAACAAAGATAACTGTAAAAAGATGGCCCCAGAAAGCACCTGACAGCATAAACACACAGCACATGGCTGTGTTTACATTAGCAAAGACACAAGTGAGTGGCAGCTCAGCCAGTCCTGTTACTATACAGCCGCATTTTGCCAAAGATCTGCTTCGAATGCTGAAGACGTCTAGTAAAAATGTAATGGCACAGCTCTTACCTCCACCACAACAAGGCTAGATGTTTAGACTGTGGTTCAGGGCGTCCTCATGGAGAGGTTTGTACTTGTACTTCAACAACTACAGCCAATGGATAACAAATGTTGTCCATGGCAGCCTTTGCTGCTTTTACGTGGAGTCAGTAACTCTCCAGGCAGTTGATGAGGATAGAATCCTATGGTTTAGGTTTCAGCTCTGTTTATGCCTGAGATGTAATATTCAAAATGGCGGCCATGAAGTCCCATGACTGAAACGCATGTATAGTTTTCATTGCCACCACCGAAAGGTCAGTAACCATGGCGACACCCACAATTGCGAGCTAAGACGTTTTTAAAAGCTTGACGACTCCAGAGAAAATCCAATATGGAACCAACTATGTGATCCATATTGCATTGTGTTTTTTCAACATTAAAGCAGAGTGTGACTAAATGACAGGAGCTAACTACAGTTTGCTAACATTGTAAATAATTTGTAAATCATTTGTAAATAACTTCAGGGGCCATTATAAATATATTGCATAAAATTTTTAAAACTTTACAGCTCACTTGCATTTCCGGGTCACTTCCCTTTCATTAAAAATAAAAGTACAAATGAAGTGGAAACGTTTGTTTAACTTGAGTGAGGAGTGCTTCAGACTGTGCAGGAACATTAACCTGCTAGCCTTCTAAGCAAGTGTTAGCATGGTGCTTCCTAGTGTTGTGAAGAATGTCACATGAAAACTATATATAGATCACATTGAAGAGTGTTTTTGTCCTTCTGTTGGCATGAAAATACACTCACTAATTCCCTGACAAATCTTAGTGGATTCTTGAGCCATGTTCCAAAATGGCCCTTATTTGGCTCCGTAGACCGTTAATGGCAGTGTTTCATTAAGATGCGTGTTGGCCATGACAGGATGTTCTGTGCGGCCGTCCCGCCTCAATCTGCGCTCAGAGGGGAGGGTATTATGGTTGGGGAGAGTGGGGGGTGTGGGGAGGGGGTTATTGGTGCTAATGGCATGCAGACGACTGATGCCTGATCAGACGCTCCCCACAGCCTCCCACCACCACCACCTACCTTCTCTCCCTGAGGCGAACCAGACAAAGACTTCTAATCTCCACACGGCACACGCACTGTCTGCTGCAGCACGCAGTAACTCTGCCAAAAAATGCACCTTTGTAATGACCAATGTAAAGAGGCATTCGAAGGAGCCCTATTGAACATGTAATGGTATGAGAAATACTTTAAATAGTCCTCTCTTAAATGCTTATGTTGACCAATTAGACCACAAGCTAGACCAGTTAGACGTCATGAACTGTACAGTCGGCAATATGGCGGAAACATTTTCTTTTATTCATAATGAAAACAAATGAATATAGCAATAGCCTACTATATTGATTCATGAACAAGATTGAAAATAAATAAAATAAACCTCAGCTCAAACAATAACGAAATCCTTCCCGCTCTAGTGTCATTTAACACACAAAAATCTTCCCTTGTACTTTTCCAAACCAGGAGCAGTAAATCTGACTCTCACAAAGTCCCATATCAATTATTGAGATTGAGATTCTACAGAGTACTGTTGCCAATTTTTTCACCATTTCCAATCGCCAGTTTCTGAATTGGCTTGGTTGCCATGGTTTCCAAGTGCATTTTTCAGTCAGAACATGGACGGTGGGACAAATTCCTGCTAAAGCGGCTTGGTTTTGCATTAGAGCGCTGCTAATAATGTGAACGACAGTAAAGAGAAGTAATACACAGCACAAAAACTGAGCTCACATTAGAGCTTTGATGGTGAGGTACCTTTCTGTGAGGCATAATCCTACCGTTCATATTATTAGCCGCGCTTTAATGCAAAACCAAGCAGCTTCAGCAGGAATTTGTCCCACCGTCCATGTTCTAACTGAGAAATGCAACTGGAAACCATGGCAACCAAGCCAATTCAGAAACTGGCACTTGGGCAATGTGGGTTGACGGAAAACGTTTGATGATGCAACGAAGAACGAGAAATGTTGCCCTTAAAACCTCACGTAGCATTTCACCAGATCAATGGAATAAAATACAAGCATTTGTTCCATTATGGTGATGGCTTGCCTCTTCTCAGACCTGACTCGAAACTTTTGCTGGGCGCGGGACATCATCTGCTCGTCGTCTTGCTGCTTCGCCTTGACATTAGGTTTAATTTATTCACTCCGTCCTCTCCCAAACGCTTCATTTTGATAACCCACTGTAAAGGTGGCTACAGAATGAGCACACTTGAACGGCCCTCCCTGTGACTGGGGTGATGCCCGCTCTGTTTCAAAGTCCACTCGGCCCCCGGCTCAGACACAAAGTGGTCGTTTGTGCGTGGCTCCGGCGGGGCAGAGCCGAGCAGGGCACACTGTGATCCTGTTGCACTGATGAAGACGTGTCCAGCTTTTACTTGTTATCACTAGACCTGGCCCTGTCTGCGCCACATCCACACGCATCGATTCCACAGCAACAAAGAGGCCCTTGATCTGTGTCGGAGGCTCCCGGCACACAACGGGTTAATTCTGACTTGTCTTTGTGAACGCAAAGTGTGCGCGTTCTTCTTTTTGTGTGTGTGTGTGTGTGTGTGTGTGTGTGTGTGTGTAGGGACTTGTGGGGATACATGTTTTGGGGGGGGATGGGCGCCTCAGGTTTGGCACACAGGGTTTCCTACTAAGTCTGGCAGGGACTAGCCGGACAGGGGGGAGGAGGAGGGGTTGGGGGTTGAGAGGTTAACAGAAAGGGGGTGTGGCCCGAGGTGGCGTCCCTCTTTGCTCTGCTGCTGTCTTCTCTCTCTCTCTCTCTCTCTCTGCTTTTGCTCTCCACCTTGGCCTCACTCACAGGGTTTCCCGTGGCTGAGTGCAGGGGCGGAGTCCTCGCAGACGGAGCCCTGTAGTCCCGCCCCCGCAGCTTGCAACAAATTACTCAGCCGCCTTGAAATTAGGAATGCGCAATCTAGTGGCCAAGCAGGAACGTACAGAATGTGCAGATTTCCAGTGATGCCAGGCACATGATGTGGGAAATGAGAACCTTCCCTTTTGGACTATTAATAACTTGATACTAGTTGAGTTACTCTTTTAAGGGAGAGGCACATTTGGACTTGATACTTCAAGCTGGCCGCACACTACAGGAGTTTAAATCTTTTGAGATTTAAAAGCTGTGTACAGACCACACACACTTCAGGATGGACATGAAGACACGCATACACACACACGAGGAGTCCCACGTCAGATCATGCCATGAGAGAAAGTTTTTATTGAGCCACGCCTCCTCAGACTCAGATTAAAAACGCTCTACTGTAGTGTGTGTCCAGTTTAAGTCGGATGTTTTGTGTTGGAGAAGCTACCTATGTTAAAAAAGTGAAGCGGTACGGTCAGTTTTTCTGAGTTGATCGGACATTATTGCTGACCTTAAACGATGCACACTGGTTTCTTTAAAGCCCAGATTCTCAAAGCACTGTCAAACATAATATAGCATACTACACAGCAACACATCACTAAACACTGTTCAGTCATTATTTTTGGATGAAAGTACAGTGGCAAATAAAAAATATGTTAAAGTCACTGCTCCTTTCTAAGTATAATTTTAGCCTAGAGTCATACATTTTAGTTCAACCTTCAATTCAGGTAATTCTGCCTTTTTATATTGGTGTTCACTGATTATTGTTTTCCCCCTTCAGGAGAATTTGAGGAAGAATCCAAACAGCCAGCTCTGCCTGAACAACAGAAGCACCAGCTCAAGCACAGAGAACTGTTTCTGTCTCGACAGTTTGAGTCTCTACCTGCCACACATATACGGTGAGTTTGAGTGGCCAGTCAGACTACACGCTTTACAAGACGTGTAGTCTCTGTGAGTTCAGAAGGGTGTGATTGACAGACGGATTAACCAATCAGAGGAGCAGGGTTCAACCATCATGGAGGCTTAACGTGTGCAAAAAACATTAAATTTAACAAGAAGTATCGCACTGAAAATTGTCCTCTTCTGCCAAATCAACAGGCGATGTACTAAACTATTTTAATAACAAGTTGGAACATTACAAAGTCCGTTCTGAATGATACACGATTTGAGTGTTCAAACTTCCGCATTTAAGTGCCATGTTGGAAAAATCGGGTAATGATAGGCTGTGAGCAGCCCTCCAGACGGTCCTCCTTTTGAAAGAAAGCAGGAGCGTCTGGCTGGCAAGGCAATAGTTTGAGAGCCTCTTTCTCCTAAGTATTTGTAGGAGAAACAAACCGTATAATGCCCTCCTCAATGTGGTCTTATTCTGTGCTCTTCACAGGGGTAAATGTAACGTCACGCTACTCAATGAAACAGATGTGCTGTCTGGTTACCTGGACAAAGAGGTGAGTGGTGGTGCACAAATCCTCCTCAACAACTGCAGCAGTATGTAATGTGTGTTTTGTGCTCAGGACTGTTTCTTCTACTCGTTGGTGTTCGACCCTGTGCAGAAGACGCTGCTTGCTGATCAGGGAGAGATCAGAGTAGGCTCCAAATACCAGGCAGAGATCCCGGACATGCTAGCTGAGGGTAGGTTGGACTTGTCACCACCTGTAGCTTAAACCTGAGGATGTGGTTGAACAAACTCCTTTGTCTGGCAGATGAATCGGACACCAGAGTCCAGGAAAAACTGGAGACCAAGGTGTGGGACCCGGACAACCAGCTCAAAGACTCTCAGATCGACCAGTTCCTGGTGGTGGCAAGGTAACACTTCCTCCATCTGTCCCTTACTTGTGTAATAGGACTTGGCCTGTTACCATGGCGATTTGTCACAAAGGCATCGGCAGCTTTTTGGAGCAAATGTATGATCCTAGAGAGCATGATTATGTACGGTCGAATCACCCTTAAATATGAACTGATATATAATTAATATACACTAGTATGGTAACGTGTACAGTAATCTTTAGGTTATGCGTGTGATGTCATTACACAGCAACAGCAGCACACTGCAACAACAGCAAAATGAGCGGCAAGTTTGTATTCTACATTGATTTGCCACTCAATTTGCAATTTTGAAGGTTCTATTTAGATTTGAAATATGAATAACTTCTATTACTCCATAACTATTCTTCCCGTGGTCCACATTTCCTCAAACATTACCACTGTGCCCACAATAAATACTATTATACAATGTGACAATGTTCTTATTGGCCTGTTAGGGTCTAACTGGATGGTCCTAATGAACCAACATCAGTTTGAAATGGTGGCATGTGTGTCTGTTACAGAGCAGTGGGAACCTTCGCCAGAGCCCTTGACTGCAGCAGCTCCATCCGTCAGCCCAGTCTACACATGAGCGCCGCAGCTGCCTCCAGAGACATCACTCTGGTTAGTACAATAATAACTACAGATGGAGTTTAATGTCCACATATAGAACTACTTATAAATACATCTTTCCTCTTCAGTTCCATGCAATGGACACTCTGCAGAAGAACAGCTATGACCTGGCCAAAGCCATGTCCACGCTGGTTCCTCAGGGTGGCCCGGTGCTGTGTCGGGATGAGATGGAGGAATGGAGTGCGTCTGAGGCCATGCTGTTTGAGGAGGCCCTGGAGAAATATGGCAAAGACTTCACTGACATTCGCCAGGACTTTGTGAGCTACTACCCAACTCTGAGCTCTGACTGTATGTGTGTCCTGACTGTGGAGCACTAGATAAACATTTGTTTTCTTTGCAGCTGCCATGGAAGTCTCTGGCCAGTGTGGTACAGTTCTACTACATGTGGAAAACAACAGACCGCTACATTCAGCAGGTGATTAGACAGTGCTTAGTTTTCTGTTATTCAATGTTTACAAAAATGTTAACCATCTATATGTTTGTTCTATCAGAAACGCCTAAAAGCAGCAGAAGCTGACAGCAAGCTGAAGCAGGTGTACATCCCCACCTAGTGAGTATGATATGAATTACAACACAATGATTCAGGAATTGAACTAACAGCTTTAATAAATTGACATCTATCTACAGCACCAAACCCAACCCCAATCAGATCATGGTGCCAGGCAGTAAACCAGGGATGAATGGAGCAGCCGGGTTTCAGAAAGGCCTTAGTTGTGAAAGCTGCCACAGTAAGTCACTTTATTCAGTAAAACATCCATCCTGGAGGTAGGTGAATAGATAAGCCACTGTGCCAGTGCCATCCCAGCATACAGACCATGTATTAAGAGTTACACACCGTATCGATCTGTGTATCATTCGGTCAGTCAATTTTCAATTTCAAATCTAAAACTAAATGATCTAAAAACATTTGCTTTTAGCATTTTGGGATTCATCTAATGAAACAAAATGACTCAATGGTTTAGTTTTGGAATTTTCAACCTGATGCTTAAAAAAAGAAAACTGAAATCCCAGGCCCACAGTGCGGCTCTATTTAATATTGTTTTATTTGTTTACTGGGCTGAAAGTTGGCTGTAGGGTTGTATTTATGGTCCCAGATTGAAACACTGATCGTCTCTCGCAAAAAAGCATTTCTCTGACCAGAAGAGATTTTACTCACTCTGCAGAGGTTCATCGCTGAGTGCTGCTCTTGTTAAGTGTTATATCAGGAAGGTTTTGTGCTCCGTAGAATCTGAAATCCTCCACGATGGGATGAATGAAACAAAAAATGCTAATAGCAGACGGTTCTGGCTAATTTTGATTGGAAATTCAAAATTGAACGAATGATACAGGGATTAGCTTCACTGATGTATCTATCCAAACATACTAGATTTTGAAACTGTCCTTTCTGGCTTACAGCTGCGCAGTCTCCTCAGTGGTATGCCTGGGGCCCTCCCAACATGCAGTGTAGACTGTGTGCCTCATGCTGGATTTACTGGAAGAAGTATGGAGGCCTGAAGACCCCTACACAACTGGAAGGTGCTGCCCGTGGAGGCTCTGTAAGTCTCATTTCTGACAAACCTTCGAGTCCACTGGAGCCACTGTCAACCTATACTGAGTTTCTCCTCTTCGTAAAGGAGTCTGGTCCCCGTGGTCACATGACTCGTCAGGAGGTGCAGGGCATGTCCCCATTCACTCGTAATGAAGGCAGAGCCAAGCTTCTGGCCAAGAACCGCCAGACCTTCATTCTGCAGACCACCAAGCTGACTCGCGTCGCCCGTAGAGTCTGTGAGGATATACTCCAGCCTCGTCGAGCTGCTCGCCGGCCGTACGCCTCTATCAACGCCAACGCTGTCAAGGCCGAGTGTATGTGCTGTTGATGCTCAAGTGAGCTTCTGCTCAGATCTGTAATTTAACAAAGTGTATCTGTTTAGGTATTATCAGACTGCCTAAAGCTACAAAGACCCCACTCAAGACCAAAATCATCCCTCGACCGTCACTGGCCACCATTGTCAAAGACCTGGGTATGATTGTACTCAAAAAGCTTTCACTTGCCATTTTCTCCCATTTGTCTTCTCTTAACTAACTGTTGCTCCTCTGTGCAGCGGTCACTGCTCCCCTCAAACTGAAGGCCTCCAGAGGACCACCCACCCCCATCAACAGAAACCAAGCCACACAACCCCGTGTGGGCCAAGGTCTGCTGGGAAAGAGAGGCTTTGACAGTGTATGTTTTCACTTCAGTATCAGCATTCTGTGCAATTATTAAGATGGAGAAGGAAAAGATACTCGTGGCCTCAAATTGGTATCTCATTTCCATTCAAATAATTGCTCTTCCAAGGTTAATTCATGCCCCCAAAACAATTTCAGATATCTCGGCACACTGTGCCCCAGATGACTAAAAAGGTGCCTCTTTTAGGCCCATCCACACAAAGACAAGCTGAGGCCAGCACTCAAAAATATTTATCAAACACTCCTATCATCCATATGAAGCCAGCGTTTTGCAGGGTCTCTAAATTTGAAACTAGGTTCCAAAGTGGACAGATCTCAAAACGCTGTTTATGTGGGTCCATTGTTACCACCTCCATCAACTTTTCCTAACACGAGTATTGTGTATATTTTTCATAATCTGCTGACCCTAATTATGGCTTTTCCTGCACAATCCTGCTCTCCTCTGCTCTACTCCACAGCAAGCCACAGATGTCACGGAGAAAAACACTTAAGGAAATGGTCCGCATTCTGTCTGCGTGTTTGGACTGACAGGAACAGTCCGTTCAGACTGTGAAATCTGAAGCATAACTTCCATCTCTTCATCTCTTCTGTAGATTATAAATCCATGGAGCAGTTTTATATTCACCACAGTGTCATTTTTTTGTGTCAAAGTGTACAACACATGCGCTGTCTACTGTCATGTTCAGTTTTTGAATGCTTTCTGTGGTCGCTTCACTGCGCCACACACAGGCCTGACACGTATCACAGCGTTTTCACAAAATAAATTGATCCATGTGTGTGCACACATGTCCTGAACTGGCTGAGTGTTTATTAACTTTTTTGAAATTATAAGCTTTTTGTCTTTGTGTGGATATAAGTCTAAATGTTACCCCCCATAACGAGTGGCATCACTTCAAATCTGAGGATGGAGTCTAAAGCAGGGGTACGTTAAGTGCTTCCAGCTGACAACAGTGCAGCAAATTTGAGGGAATTGGTTTACAATTTGAGACAACAATTAATTTCTCCCATTTACACGTGTTTTGTATTGTCTTCCTGGGTGATTTGTTTATTGCTTGCCGTTTTCCTCTCAGACAACAGGGGTTCCCTACCCAGCCAATGGAAGGCCCTACACATCAGGATTAAGGACCAGCTCTCAGTCTGTGATCAAACGACCGAAAATGAACCAAGGAGAGGCTCCCAACCCAGTGGTGTTTGTGGCCACCAAGGACACCAGGTACATTTACCACAGCCACTATGTTAAATGTCACATCATGGTGACACAAGCAGTAGAGGTGTTTGAGTGTGATGTAAATAAAAATGTGTTTGATTGATCCAGAGCACTGAGGAAACATCTGACCCAGTCTGAGATGCGGCGAGCAGCAAGGAAGCCTCACCTCCCAGTTAGGATCAAATTGCCACCTCCACCGCGCTCCCTGGCCATGCCCCTGCTTCCCTCCAGCACCAGTGAGCCCATCATCCTGGAAGACTGAAGGACTGTACAAAGGACATGGAGCACCATGCTATGTCTTTACTTAATTCTTTCAATGTCATCTCCCTTTGGTTCTGTTACTCCCCAAAAGACTTTGTCCAGACTTTTATTCCACGTCCTAAAGTCCTTTTTATAACACCTGTTTTTACCTGTGTAATTTAAACTGAGATAGTTTCCTAATTTGATGGCAAAGCACACATTGTTTCCCCGTGTTTTTGTGTAAATATAGGCATCTTTGGAGGTCATACCTCCAAAGTTTGGAGTGGGGGACTGTGTGCACTTGTCATAGGTCTAATGAGACTTGCTTTGCACTCCTCACAGCTCTAGGGGTCTTTGAGCCCATGACATTCAGGCTGTTGACAGCAGAGTATGACCTAAGAGTTCATTTGCAGTGACAACTCTTTACCTTTAGATATATTTTTTAGGCTACAGGGCCTTTTTTTTCTCCAAATAATGTATATGGATTTCACAAATTTTACACATTTGCCATTCAAAATAATGATTTAACTTATGCAATTTTAACTTATTATGCCTCAGTCACAAAGTCCTTACTTTTACAATACTTCTATTATTGATTACCTGATATTTCCATACACAATTATTTTAGTAATATTTTTGGATAACTAGTGATGTTGGGGAACAGTTTTATTGGTTCCTCTTGGTGAACTGATTCATCCAACACTGGACTTCTACAGAGAGGATATTGGCCCTGTAGCTTAAAGAGATGTGTAGGACAAAATATTGTGTAGTTTTGAGGATTCAAATCATTCATCCCATGGATCTGCGCGGGTGACTGTGCCATGACTGATGGTGACACGTTAGGCTTTAGGTGTTATGTCTGCATATGCACAAGCCATAATGTGTAATACACATTTACAGATGACTAGAGAAAAAGCAGTGGAAAGTTGGATCAAAAATCTGACCAAATGTTTTGAGTAAAAGCAATATGTGGACTCTACAGAAGAAGATTAAAGCCTGTAAAATTAAGTTAAGCCTTATTTTATTCAGATTGTTTTTGGTTTTCATTTGACCCTTATCTTCTCTGTAAGAGACCAGCGATGTCTGACTTGAGTGAACGGATTATGAAAATACAAAAGATGATGTACCTTGTAGTTTCACATTATTTGACATTTTGTTTGTATGATAATAAAGGGTAAGCACTAAAATGCTGATTGGCTAATAACTCCGTTATTGAAGTTAAAGTGGAGTTAGACAGGTTTGGTCCCAATGTGGGCTTTGTAATATTTCTGCTGAAAAGAAATTAAAGTGTTGAGTTTGTAGCAAATAATGTGTAAAGAAAAAAGTGCAAAAGCTAGTGTATTGGAATTTCTTTTTTACATTTGAAGTGTGTAATTCTCCACTGTGGTGGAGATGGCTCTAACATGTGAATGCTGCTCTCCTCAGTGGGTGGGTGAACATTTAAAAATTGGGGGATAAAAAGGGATGGGGCTTTAATTTTTGTATGGAGAGACCAACATGCTACAACTTTTCTCAAGTGTTTTTTATTCTGATGTCTGTATCCTCTACCGTATCTTCATAAGAAAATAAAGAAGATTTTTCTGTGGTATCAAAAGCGCTGCTTTCTGTGAATGATTGAATAGTGTTGACTTTTTCAATTTTATACTTAAATACTGACTTTTTGGTGAGGTTGGTGCTATTCTGCCATTCATACTGTCATGGTAATGTTCACTCCCAACTCAAATGATTCAGATAAATACAACAAGCATATATCTCTATAAAAATAACTATGATACTACTTATAGATACACATAATCCGTACATGAGGATTCACTTGTGGTCACCGTACTGTCCGCAATTTAATAGCAAAATGTGTCCTAATGTTCAGCAGACGGCCTTTAATTATGTGGCCTGTGTAATCACTTCCTACACAGGTGTGACATTTTACTAATCAGTGTATTCGCCTTGAATGTGGATTGCGGCTATAATGAACATCCGCACTGCAGCCAATATCCATTAATTTTATAGCAAATAATAAAAAAAAATCTAATCAACTCCTTTAAAAGATTATGCGTCTCATTGATTTCGACCAGTTTACTGAACGTTAAAATGGTCATGAATTATTCCTGTGGCGCGCTGTGGTTTTTGTTCACGTGACTGCGCACACCTGACGCTCGTGAGTGGTTACCTCTGCAGGGCGGGAGATGGAAGTGGTCCCTCAGTATAAATCTCCCAGACACAGTCCACTCTTTGCCTGTGACTCCACAACAAAGCAGACGTGTTAGGGTCCATGCCTCTCTACTACTGCTACTACTGCTCACCCCGGGTCTGACCTCACTGCTGACCTTCTGAATTGCACTGCCCCTCGCTCATCAATTCAATACATTTCTCGACAGTTATGTTCGCCATGTTTGAGGTAAGTAATCAACATCAACAATAACGCATTTTTCCATCTTCTGCAACTCAAAGTGTGCATGCCCTTCCTCAATATGCTGCATCATGCTTCCTATTCTGATAACTCTGAATCAGTGGTGAAATTACTCTACTAGTACTCTAGTAAATACTACTTCCCTTTTCACTTTGCTACCTGTGGCACTATAGAATGCTGTAACTCCTTTTCCATTTCCCTTCTAGGACAGTGATGACCTGTTCCTGCCCCCCTGCCAGGAGGAGATGGTGGACAATCTGCTGTCCAGTGAAGAGTCTGATGGAGACATTGGTGAGGGCCTGTCCCTGGCCAAGGCCCTCCTGCCTCTGGTGGAGTCTTCCTCGCCTCCTCTCATCCCATTTGTCTGCTCCACTCGCTACAAGACAGAATTGTGCACCAGCTACTCTGCCTCTGGCGTCTGCAAGTATGCTGAGCGCTGTCAGTTTGCCCATGGCCTTCACGAGCTCCACGTGCCGTTCCGACACCCCAAATACAAGACTGAGCTGTGCCGCAGCTACCACACCACTGGCTACTGCTACTATGGCACCCGCTGTCTGTTTGTGCACAACCCTGAGGAGCAGAGGCCCTGTGTACGCCGCAAGAGGAACATCCCCTGCCGCACTTTCCGATCATTTGGAGTGTGTCCCTTTGGTACCCGCTGTAACTTCCTGCACATTGAGGGTGGAGAGCTTGGAGGCTGTCCCACCGACTCTAAGGAGAAGGCTCCCAATGCCCAGACTCCTGTCAGTCCCCTGGTGCAGCCCCAAACCAAGGAATGGAAGCCCAGAGGAGCCATGTGCCGCACCTTCAGCTCTTTTGGCTTCTGCCTGTATGGCACTCGTTGCCGCTTCCAGCACGGTCTCCCCAATAAGATCCTGGGTGCTGAGCCCAGCCCTGGCCCCATTGGCTCTGTGGTGTCCCAAGGCAGCACAGGTCTTCCTTCTCCCTGGTTCTCCTCCTCCTCAAGCTCTTCTGCCTCATCATCTCCTCCTGCCACTCCCCCACTCAATACTCCCACTCCAGAGGCCACAGCCAACAATGCCTTCACCTTCTCCAGCCAACACCTGAGTGAGCTGCTCCTGCCCCTGGCCCTGCACCTGCAGCAGCTGGAGAGCACCAAGGCTCGGGGGATCTGGGACAACCAGGCACTTTGACATTTCCTTCCAATTGCAGCACTTTCAAAGCTTTTGTAAATTTGTCATTTTTAAATTCCTCAGGACTTTTTTATTTTTATTTTTGAGGTTTTGGTGCCATCTGTCAACATGTCAAGCTGGACTTGACTGTTCAGTTGTAGACCTTCAGTCTGTCATGTTTAGAATGGTCTCAACTTTCAATGTAAATAAAGTCTTTTTAACTATTGTACATAACAGCAATGATTTGTTAAAGTGGTGCCCCATTTCTGCATCATGAATAAACTATTAACAACAGTTTACTTTTCTCGTTTGAGTGCTACTTCATACACAACCTTTGCACAAAACCTTATCGTGAGGTGACTGATTATGGCTAGCCTACTAATGAATTGACAGATGAAGGCTTAAATCAATCACAGGTGAGCAGCATGGATCCATAAAGTGAAAAATATATGAAGAGTTTATTTGCAAAAACAGATAAGTGCCATTGACAAATCAACATATACTTGTAGTTTTCTCTTTTTGTAGATGAGATTTTAATGACCAGATCTATTTTAGTGCATCAGAAATATGAAGTGACTTGTTATTGATCAAATTACCTGTAGAGGACGGTAATACAAATGTAAAACAACTTAGCAAAAAATTCAAAATGGAGATATCTGCTTTTGCAAACGAACTTCATATATTTTAACACTTTCGCTTGGCTGAACCTCGTGCTTTTACTTTGTACCGGAAGTCATTGTTGACGTTGTAATTGTGCGACAGGACAGACTTCTATGGAGAATACAAATACATCCATGAAAAATCCAGCAGCTTGAAAGGTAAGAGGCGAAATAGACTTGCAATTCAACAACTTAATAGCTGTCCACATTTCATACAAGGGCTGATCGCCTCCCTTTATGCCTAAAACTAATTCCGAAGAGCGCTCATTGGGGTCTGTGTTACTTGGGCAGGTCCTTGTGGTTTGAGCAGGTCCTTGTGGTTTGGGCAGGTCCTTGTGGTTTGGGCAGGTCCTTGTGGTTTGGGCAGGTCCTTGTGGTCCTGAGGATGGCGGACCGAGAGGAGCGTCGTTTTGCGGAGGTTTCCCGAGACTCTGTCAAACTGATGGCGGAGAGCGCGGGCGTGGAGCTCGGTGATGACCTGGCGGCTCTGCTGGCTGAGGATGTGTGCTACCGACTGAGGGAAGCCACACAGGTGAAGACCGCGGGTCAATTTGGTTTTCAATGAATATATCTAAATTAAATTAGGGCTGGGTGATATGGCCAAACAATCTTATCACGATTAGTTTAAATCACGATTTCGATCTCATCACAATTCATGTGTATAATGTCTTTTAAAGGCGACCAAAGCCATCTGCTTCTTCTTGGGTTTAGACCTGATGTTGTAGTTGTTTAGTCTTGGTTAAGACCTGTTTTAGTATAAGTTTCAGTCCAGAGTTTTAACATTCTTCCCTCATGGTTTGGCCCTGGTTTTATCCTGGTTCAGTCTGCGATATTGTCCAGGTTTAGATGTGATTCAGACCCAGTTTTCTCTTGGTTTATTTCTGATTGAGTTTAGTCCTGGTTTAGTTCAGGGTAATCATGGTTTCATTCTGTCCCGGGTTTTGTCCTTTTTAGTTTTGGTCTTGGTTTAGACCTCGATTTCAGTCTCTGCTTTAGTCCGGTTTACTTCTTGTGGTGCAAATTCTCAGTCATCCAGGTGGTAGTTCAAAATAAAAAGTAAGTGAGGCAAAAAAGCAACTGGACTGGAGTCCAGTTGCTTTTTTGCCTCACTTACTTTTTATTTTGGTTTACTTCTTGGTTTTGTCCTGGTTTAGTCCGTGATATTGTCTGATTTTAGACCTGGTTTAGACCTAGTTTTCTCCTGGTTAAGCTCTGGTTTAATCCTGACAGTAGAAGCAGTGCGTGGAGACAAGGAGTGTAACTTCCAAACCCCGGCCCTGTACTGAAACGTACTGCCAGAAGAAGGAGTAGAGCTCAGAGTTCATGTCTATTTGAGCTCAGAGCTGCGTTAAACATAAAAACCACTGAATCACGATATTGCGATGTTACCAAAAATCAGATCACGATTAGATTTTTATCATATCGCCCAGTCCTAATCTAAATTGTGGATTGTGTTTTATAGGTCACACTCTAATCTTGAAATTAGTTTAAACGAAAACTACATGCACTACATTTTCTTTTTCCTTTCTTTTTATTCCGTTGGCTTGTGTGGATTCACAAAAAGTAATTCTACGTTCTGCTGGTTTTGTGGCTTGACAGAGCAGCTCTCAGTTCATGCGACATGCCAAGAGACGGAAGCTGACAGTCGAAGACTTTAACAGAGCTCTGAGATGGAGCAACGTGGAGGCAAGTATCTGACCTCCTGCCCACTCTTTACGAGATTCACACTAATATTCTGTGTGATTATTCCAGGCCATTTGTGGATATGGAGCCCAGGATGCACTGCCTTTTCGCTCACTGAAAGAAGGAGAACTTTTCTTCACAGAGGACAAAGAGATTAACCTAGTGGAGCTGGCTTTGGCAACTAATATACCCAAAGGTTGTGCTGAGACTTTGGTGCGAGGTACGGCCTGTAACAACACGCTATAGTAAAAAACAAAAAAAAAAAGCAAATGATTAAATTGCTCAGTATGTATTGTCTTTTTAGTGAACGTCTCATATCTTGATGGAAAAGGCAACTTGGAACCCCAGGGAACTGGTAATTTACTGCCACGGGAGCAACGTTTACAAGCCAATATGTTCAAAGATACAATAGTGGTCTGCTATATCAGTGGTTCCCAACCTTGTTTGTCTTGTGTACCCCTTGGGCTTTTTATTTATACTCCACGTACCCCCTGCCTCGATGGCTTTGATGATTAGTGAGAAAATGAATGACTAATACTCCTATTTATCAGTAAAAAAGCTACTAAATATTCTCAAACTCTCACTC